>NW_017984108.1:523956-555063 GCF_000340665.2 Cajanus cajan | reverse complement strand
ATATATATATATATATATATTCTTCAATGATATCTAAATTAGGATTGACTAATATTTTTGTTCCATAGAAAGTATTTTGATATTCTCACTATTTTTATAATTAGCATCATATTTTATAGGTTTTTGTTATAATAAATTGAGTTATTATATGATTATTAAATGAATGTATTTCACTTTTGAATCAAATTATTTAATTAAATAAAATTAATTTTTTAAAATACATATCAAATTTTAAGTATAATTTTATTAAATCATTAATATAAAAAGTAATATAGTGTTCTTATTAACTAAGGAAAATAATATTTCAAGAGTTGTTTGCTCTATCATACAACTATCATGATAAAAAAAAAATATATAGATATAATATTATATGGGTTACCAAAATAAGCCAAACATTACACATGTAACAAATCTATTATTTTATATTTGAGCACATTACATGACTTACTATAATTAAGGTTGCAAAGCCTACTAACTATTAGTGATCATTAACTTATACAAAGGATTATAATCCATTTTGTAGAATGAAAGCACAGTTTTATCATCAAGATATTGGTTATTGCATCATCAACTTGACGAATTAATTTAAGAAGCATGATTTTCCTTGGGACAAGCTTGTGAAGAGGCTACTACCATTTGCTCCTCAGAAATGCCAGCATTGCACATGTTAGCAAAAGCTCTTGTGTATTTCCTTCCATAGATTGACAATTTACCGCAATGGCTCTCGTAAGTTTTTATCTGCATGAAATTTATCACATGTACATGTATGTCATCTAGCATCATACCATACAAAGAGTGTGAACAATGTCAATTATCTATACATGTATATAAAAATATTCTTAATTTTCGGTATTCTTGTTTTTAGACAATTTTAACCATTTATAAAATTATTTTTTAAATATTATTTTTTCTTTGATTCTCTTTATAATCACTCACTCCTTTTACTAATTGCATATGATGTATTAACAGAAAGACACATGTACCTTCTTAATATCACTCACTTCTTTTACGAATACGAATTGCATATGTATTAACAGAAAGACACATGTACCTTTTACCCACTAGTTGATGAATAAAGTGCCTAAGAAATTTTATGGTCAATATACTTGTATCTAAGAATTTCTTCCCATAACCAATGAAGGTGGTAATAATTTATATGCAATCTATTATAATACTTACAAGGGTCTTGAAACAATCCCAATCATCGACAAGAGGCTGGCCTGGTGGACGAACATGGAGCAACATGGTGGAGCTATTATTCTCTTCCCCAAACAAGAGATCCCCTATGAGATGGAAAACACTATCTACATGCTTCCTATGTGCAATTTCATCATCCAACTCTTTTTGAGCTTCCAACTTCTCCTTAGAACCATTCGGGGCCTTTTGCAACTGAAACAATAAAGAAATAATTACTTCTGATCTTCTCAATTTTTAAAACTTTCATATGTTCAAGCTCAATGACAAAAGCAATGGAAAAAAGAAGAAGAATTCACATTTCAGTGTATGCAGGTTAGAGTAGTATGCACAAGATCTTATATTTGAATCTTACTAGAATGATTGTAATATTTTTGTACAAAAAGATTTAAAACTTTCATGTTCAAGTTCAATGACAAAAGCAGTGACAAAAAGGAGATATTCACATTTCTCTCTATAACATGAATGTATACAGGTTAAAGTAGTATATACAAGATCTTATATTTAAATCTTGTTATATTGGGAAAAATTCAAGTCCCACATCGACTAGAGATTAGGCAATTGAATAGTATATAAGTGGAAAGCAACCCTTACCATACAAGCCGGTTTTGTAGGGTTGAGTTAGGCTTAATCCACTATTCTAAGAGTTATAGTGTATTCAAGTCCCGTCATTAAAAAAGGGCCACCTACTATTCATTGATGCATGTGTCATAGGCATGAGGGGGTGTATTGGGAAAAAACCCAAGTCCCGCCTATCCTAGATCATTAAAAAGGGTCACCCACCATTTATCCACGTACCAAGCCCAATAGTGCTGGACGTGAGGGGGTGTATTGGGAAAAACCCAAGTCCCACATCGACTAGAGATTAGGCAATTGAATAGTATATAAGTGGAAAACGTATTATATCCAAACCATGTTGGATGAGAGACTATGTCTAGTTATAAAGGTTTTGGTTTTATCTTCTATTTCATTTGGCTTTCAATAATCTCTAGACACGTGAAGAGATAGATTACAATGGGTATTTTACATATATTGTAGTGTCTATCATTGAGAAGGGCATGAATGAATTTCCTGAGTTTATTTTCTTCTTAGTAGTACCAGTGTAGCCCTAATTCTCTCACTCATATATCAAATTCATTCTTTCTTGTAAAATACTTAGTGCGCTATAATACATCTAAGCGAAATGAAAACAATGTCTTTGTAACCTTTATAATCATTGTTGTGAGGTTGAATCTAAAAAGGTTTGTCTGTAAAACAATACTTGATTGAGCCTAAAAATGTTTGTTTAAAAAAAATATTTGGTTGTTAAGTCTGAAGAGACTTGTTGTGAAAAGAATACTTGGGTGATTGTTTGAAGAGATAAGTCAAAGAATACTTAGGGTCGAATCAAAAGTGACTTGTTGGAAGAATACTTGTATTTTTGTTGAAAGATAGTAAGACTCAATCTAATTAGATTGAGAAATAGATATAGTCTCGGTGGTTGAGACGAACTAGTATAAAAATATTTAATGTTTTGTCTGACTTCTCTTCATACTCCATCTAACTGGTTTTACTACTTTACTATGAAAAAGTACAAATTTTTGATACACACTATTCAATCTCTTGGTCTAAGGTTTTTCTTTTCTCTACAAAAGGTTTGAACATAAAACATGTACATTTATTTTTAAATAATCATATACATTTTTTTTAAAATTTTATCATTCAAATGCACTAGTGAAAAAGAGACTTTTTACGTCCGTATTTTCACGTCGAACCACAACATATCCGACGTAAAAACGACGCGGTGGCATTTTTGAAAATAACGCAAACTTTTTTACGTCAAACAACAAAGGGACCGACGTAAATTCAACAATCTACGTCGGACCTCAGCTACAACCGACGTAGATTTTTGAATTTACGTCGGACCCTTTGTCCTCCGACGTAAATTCAAGTTGAATTTTTGAATTTAAGTTGCGTAGCGCCTCTTTCTTTCCCATTCTTCACCAGATTTCCTTCCCGCTCTCCATGCTTCGCAGCCAACTGTAGGGTTGAGTTAGGCTTAATCCACTATTCTAAGAGTTAGAGTCATTGTAACTTTTTTGTACAAAAACATATCTAACCAAGAATTACCTCGAGCCAAAGATGGAGTAAAGGGGCATCTCGTTGTTTGACAAGTTTAGTTTGAGTAGTAGATGGTTCAAAGGATGATGCATTTCCAGAGCTGGTCGAGTTGCCATTAGGACTTGCCGGGTGTGCACCAATGAAGGTAGCTAGAAAATCGTTGCTGAATTTTGTATCTCCATATTGCGTCACATGAGAAGAGGCGTTAATATTACCAACTAATGTTCTTCGGCGAACCTATACACAGCTCACAAGAATTAACATATATTTTACATTCGATCAAAATTATTAAATATGTACTATATAGTATATACATATATTGGTTCAATTATGATGGCTTACGGTTTCATATTGTTGCTGTAGAGTTTCTTTCGTCATATCATTGTCGTCACTGATCCATAAACAAATCCAAACAATCAAGGAAATTTACATATGAGAATTGGATGAAGATTGACCTATGCAACTTTTCTATTAATTTTATGAGAGGCATTGAACAAACATAAACAAATGCCTTTAAAATAAAAATCTCAACAAATAAGGGTTTGAGGTGTATAAATTAATCATATAAAAGTATACACTGCACTAAATTATTTGTAGAGCATCTATTAGGAGAAGATAACCCCCCTTCTATATATGTAGAACTCGGTATTTTAAGAGATTAGTTTAAAAGAGATATTTTGGATTAATTCACGAAAAAGTAACTAATTATATGCTAGCTAGGACTCATTAGTAAACATATTATCACTACAAGAAAATTTTCATATAATAACACACATTTTATAGTGATACTATACATGTCACTAAAAATTACTTTTACCCACACAATAAGTATAATATATGTTGGTATATTATTAAAAGTGTGAATATAAACTATAGTGAGACACAAAATATGTTGTTAAATTTTATTTAAAATCAATACTAAAATTGTGTGTAACTATATATTAAATAGACATATACTTACATATATTGTACCTATAGTGACATTTTTTGTATGTCACTATATGTAACATTTCTTGTAGCGAGTTTATAACAATAATAATAATATATAAAGCAATATTTCTTTTACTAATTAAAGAGGTGAGAAAGGCAACAAAAGATGATTTAGTAATGCTGTATACCTGTCTTCTAACCATGCATTGCTGTAGACATCTCCCAAACAAGTAGTGTACTCTGGTGGTGGAAAGGGGTAGTGATGAGGACAGTAATATGCATAACTATCCTCACTTGCGTTCGAAGCTGTGGTCGCATATATGTTTATGTCATTTGGAAGAATCCCATCAAACATGCTCCCAGATTCACATGCTTCCAAGTATATCACCTTTTTTTTTATTAATGAAATAATAATGCATCAATTTAAATTACTTAAATAAAACAAGAATAAATTATAATCCGAGGCCATAATAAAAGGGAAAAAAATCAACTTCTCTTCTTTTATTTGCTCTCCATGAGTAAGCTCATGTTTGCAGATGATAGCACAACAGAAGCAGAAGGGATTGGTAGAGTCATGATTCAAAGAAAAGATGGAAAATCCTCTTACATTTCTGATGTACATTATGTCCCAAGACTCCCAACCATAAAAAATAAATAAATATAAATATATATAATCTACTTAGGCTTGGGCAGCTAATGAAAAAGGGTTTTATGATGACCATGGAACAAAATCATGAGAATATATGATAAGAAGAGAAGACTGATATTGAAGGCTCTTTAAAAAAAATAGAAACTTCAAAATTGGAATTCAACTTTGCAAATATCAACAATGTTTGGCAGTGACGGTTATTAATGATAGTTGTTTATGGCACAAAAGGTTCATACATTTGAACTTTAGAAGCTAGAACATGTTGAGAGATTAAAAAAAATGGCACTTGGTTTGCTCAAGATAAAGCAACCTGATGAGTTATATGACGGGCATGGTTTTAAATTGCGGACCGCAACACGTGTTGCGGCCGCAATATTGCTGTTGCGGCCTTGTCCGCAACGGTATCGGACCGCAATTGCGATGATACTGGAAATCACACATTTTTCTGCAACGTAACGGTGTTGCGTCCGCAACACATCTGCAATGTACCGTAATACATCTGCAATACGATAAATTGATACTATAATTTTAAAATAAATTAAATTATTCATTAAAATAATAGAATATTAAAAAAAAAGGAATTAAAATGTATAAATCCTTAAAAATAAAATATATATTGATAATTATAAATTTTTTATATTTAGTGAAAATAATTAATAATCTCACACCGCAACAGCCGCAATCCGCATCGCAATACCCGCAATACCCGCAACCGCAGTAACTGCAACCGCGACCGCAACCGCGACCGCAACCGCGACCGCAATACCACAATTTAAAACCATGACGACGGGTGCTATGTGTCAAAGCAACCTAGAAAGTCATTAGAGAACTCAAATTCCAACCAAGTCTATGGCAACGCTAAGAAGTGGAATATTTTGATGTATTTGGAGGTAATCATTATTTTGTGTCCTTTATAGATGATTACATCAGGAAGAGTGCAGTGTTTGAGGTGTTTCAATAATTCACAGTGATGGGTAATTCACAATAGTTTGAAGCCTAGTGTGAGAAAAAGGGAACAATTCATGAATTCACCCTCCCTATACTCAGCTCAATATAACAGCAAAAGAAGAAACACTACATTGAATTTGACTAGGAACATGATTAGAATCATGAGAATGCCAAAATACTATTGTGGGGGAGAATCAGTATATTTTATATTTGAATACAACAACTCAATTGTTGAATTTATTAATTTGGTATCAGATAGTGCAAGTACGAAAGTTTGACATTTGTTGTCAAATCTTGTCCCATTGTAAAAGTTTTGGTTATTCCAAAACACTATGAGTGACACAGTTAATTTTGTCGTTCATGCATACATATATGTAAACATAATTAAGCACAATACTCATGCAAAACTCACCATCTTTTTGTAGGATTTAGCGTCATGTTTCTTCTTCAACACATTCACAAAATCGTTGGCCGTGATATATTCCCCGACTGGCATGCCTGATCAGATAATATTTACTAAATTAAATATTTTGATTTCAAAAATGAATCAACATATTGTGTTTTTATCACCAATGTATGCTTTACACATCAAGTGACACGAAAAATTGCAAGGTACTGAGTTACTTACTGAGGATACCGTTAGAGCCATGGTCAACAAAATAAATGAAAATGGTGTCATTAGGACCACTGTTCACAACCTTGCCACTACCTCCTGAGATTGCACTTTTATTACCACTAATCACAGCGTAAAAGTTTTCTGTAGTCGTATCATTTCCAGTGTAATCCTAAAGAAATAAATTACTTTTTCACATTAAAATGACAATTAATTGGTAATCTATTAGATACATGAATTATGAATTGGACTTTATATATTATTAGTTCAGTTTAGATTTTGTTTGATTTTGGTGTTCACTTTTTTTCTATGGAGATTTAATTTTTTATTTTTAAAATTAAGTAAATTTGGTTGTCATCTGTTTATCTTTCTTATATCTACAGTGAATGTTTATAATTGATTTGATATATGAATTAATTTTAAAATTTGAAAGCCAAAACTTTTGTAAGAGCATGAAAGAAATTTAAAAGATTTTATAACATGTAAATTAGGATTTAAAAGGGGAAATTTTTGAAAGAAAAAAAAATCAATATATCAATGTATTGGTTTGTGAGTTTTGAACAAAAGAAAATGATTTAATTTATCAAACAATTAAGTAAAATAAAAGGAAAATTACTTATTTTAAAGAAACTAAATTTACTTAATTTCATAAATAGACTTAATTAACTAGTAAACTTTAAAGACCAAAATTACATGTAAATATTATTAGGAGTTGATATAATACCTTTATGAATTTGAATAGTCGAATTTGCTGTTCCTTAGTTTTATAATAAAAATATTATAAGGAATTAGAGGTTTTTCTTTTGTCTTGAAGAAATAAATTTAGAATTTTTCCCCATTTTTAAAATTAATTTGTCCCTGTAATTTAAAAATATTAAAAAAAAATAGTTTCTAAAGTTGATATTTCACACCCTATACACAGTGACCAACGTTAATATAAGAACTAAAATAAATGTATTATATGTTAACGTAAATGTAATAAATGTAATATATTAACGTAAGTGTAATATATAAGATCTAAAATTTGAAAACTTATCACGGATAAAAAGTATCATTAACCCATATTTAAGAATATTACTCTTTTAATTCTTATACACTACTATCTTGTTACATGCCACTTGCGAATTTTTCATAAAAATTCGCAGGAAAGGCTGTTCCTATAATGAAAAATTCGCAGGAAACGTTGTTCCTACAAATTTTTCTGTGAAATTTTATCTGCTGGTAATAATATAATTTTGTGAATTTTAAAATTCGCAAGAAATTTTCCAACGAAAAAATTCGCAAGAAAGTTTCCTGCGAATTTTTTCGCAAAAAATTCTGTAGAAATATTTTTTACGAAAAAAATTAAAAAAAATTACTATAAATTCTTAAAGACTAAGATTGTAGATTATAAGCCTAACACTCAACCATACAAATCAACTTATAAGGTAAGTGTTGTCCCAACTTATATACTCTTTAATTGTTTTATTTTTAATCAATGTGGGACTTGAAGTTTTTTTAAAATATTAAACTTATAAATTTAAATATATTTTTTTTCTTGTAGATTAAATTTTGTAGGAAAATCCGCAGGAAAATTTACCTGCAAAATTTTTCTACTATTTAATAAACATTACTTGCAAATTTATTTTTGCAAGAAACAAAATCAAATTCTTATAATATTTTTTGCAAATTTTTACCATGGAAAAAATTTCTATGATCATTAAAATTGTAACAAAATTTGCAAAAATTTCTTGTAAATTTTTTTTGTAAAAAAATTTGTAAGAAATATCTGCAAATTATTTTTCGCAAATAAATTCGTAAAAAAAAAATTTGCGAAATTATTATTGCAGGAAAATTCGCAACAAATTTCTACAAAATATTTTTTGTAGGAAAATTCGCAGGAAAATGACATTTTTGTGATAGTTTCATTAATCAATATTTATAATATATATATATACATATATATATATATATATATATATATATATATGAGGTCTCTTAGATCATATATGTCAAATTTTGTTAAAATTGAACAACAACTTGAAGGTAATCAAAGTGTTCATATTTTAGTATATTTTGAAATGTATATATTACGTCAATTTTGTTTTATGAGAATGAAATATCAAATCATCTTAGATTAATATAAAATTTGATATATATAATCTAAGAGATATGAACTTTCAATCTAACGGTTGGATTTACAAAATTCACATTTAATATAAAGTTATTGAGCGGTGTAACACTTAGTTAAAGTTACACCGGTGTCGTTTGAACCCTCCTCTATATATATATATATATATAAATTTTACCTTTTAGTTCTTAGAATTAAAAATGCTTTATTTTAAGCTTTTATACATAATTTTCTATTTCTTTTTAATTCGTATAATTTTATGAATTTTACTTTTTAATCTTTATAGTAATAGAAGATAGGACTATAAGAAAACGAAAATAGTATGTATAAAGATTAAAATATGATTTTTTTTAAAAAAATTTATTTTGTAATTATCGTGAATATAAATATTTTAGGAAAAAAGAGAAACTTCCAATGTTATTCTCAAATAGGATGCGTTAAAATACCATTTGTACATGAAGTGTGAGCGAAAGTATTATTTAATTTACTCCTAAAATAAAATAATCTAGCATTGGGAGGGAGTTATATTCCTAGTTATTGTTAAAAAAAATAATAATAATAATAAATAAAAAATAAAATTAGAGATGCATATACCTTGGGAATTCCTTTGTAGACATTTGGACCATTTGGTTTGTTGATTATAGTGCCAGGTCTTGGGTTTTGGGGATTGAAGGCAATGTCATCATACATGAAAACAATGATATTTTCATCTTTAAGACCACCATTCTTTAGTAATTGGTATGCATGGCAAACATCAGCTTGGTGCCTATAATTCTGATAGCCATATGAACCTGCTACAAGAAGGGCCCATTTCTTTTCTGTTGCATTCTCACCATGATCATGTAGCACAGGTACACCCTCCAACACACTCATTGAAAAACTCATCCACACTGAGGCCACCAATGAAACCCAGTTTCTAATATTCACCTTCATCCTGTGTACAATATGTGAAAAGTCACAATCAAACTATGCCTATGTTAAGCAAGATTAACGCATGACACCAATTCAACAATACATATATATAGACAACTCAGTTTCTCAAAATATTCATTGATTATATTAGGGTGTGTTTTTTTCGTTTGAACAAACTTTTTCACTTTTCAAGACAAACCCATAAAAGTAAGGGTATTGTTGGATTGAAGTTTAGTTTGAAGTAACAGGAAAACAAACGTACACTTAATGATAGAATAATGTTAACAGCATTTTCTCTAATGCTTTCTTTGTTATATATAGGAAAAAAAAATTTATTAAAAATCACAAATTCTGAGTGTTACATCTTATTTAATGAGTTTCTAATTTAATAAAAGGATTTAATATATTTTGTGAATTTCAGTCAATAATAAAAAAAATATTAATTAAAAATAAAATATATAGTAGAGAAAATGTCATTAGCATAATGTTTTAGTGCACTTAAGACATTTATTAAGAAATAAATACTATTTTAATCAATAAATTGTTATTATAAATGCATAAAAATAAAAGCAAACCATTAAGCATTAAGTTCAAATTTTATTCTCATTAATAAATCAATAAAACAGAAAAATCATTAAATTTAGTTATAAGTAACTAAAATTATGTAATAGTGTATGAAATAATAATCCTTGATTAATAGTAATAACTGCTTAATATACATTTACTTGTTTTATATAGTCAACTCTTTTTAATGTACTTATAATGTGTAACTGTTTGTTGATTAGGATATGACATGAGATGAGTATGCTCAAATAACAAAAATATATATATAAAAATTAAAGTAAATAAGTTTTAACTTAATTATTTAAAATTTTCAATTTAAAAATATATTTGTAACTATAATATAAAAGTATTTTTATTTATGTAGTTAATTTTCTTAAAATTATACGAAAGTTTTTAAATTATAATTATTATTCAAATATTTTCTTTAAAGTTGTTATAATAATAACATTTTATTTTAATATTTTAGGTAATAATAAAATTTAAATTTACATGTCAAAATTATTAAAATTATATATAAATAAAATGTAGAAAATAATCATTCTATTCATTTTCATGAATAATTTAATATGTTTTATTATGGATATTTTCTTTTATCATTGCTTGCCCGTGATGGTACATTAGTGCACATGAGATACGCATGATTTATCCCTTTTATATTAGTTTTTCTTTTTTAATTTTAAATTCTAAATTTTAATAATAATAGAATAAACTACTTTTTATCATATAAATTAAAAAAATATTCACATATTTAAAAATATATTTGTTAACTTCTAAAAAATTAAATTTATTATTAACCTAGTCGTTAATGTAAAATTGATTAATAAATCAAATCAAACTTTTAAAGAAGTTAAATTTATAAAAAAATCTATAATGAATAACACATAAGACTTAACTTTAATTAATTTTATAAAACATATTCAACTTATAAATTAAAAGTTTGACTAACCTATTTTTATCCTTAAATTTTTACATTAATAAATTCATATATATATATATATATATATATGGGGAATGCTAGTATACTCTCACCTATTTTTTAGTGGGAGTATGTTAGCAACCTACACCAAAATTTTAGGACAAAAAAATCACTCATTTCTTTTGATTTAGTTAATTCGTACAAAGGATATTATAATAATTTAATTTAATTTTAAAAGAAAATAAAATATTTTCTCTCTCTTATTAACTTCATTCACTAAGCATTTCATGAGAGATGAGAGAGAAATGAGTTAAAGAAAGAATTTAATAAGAGAGAAATAAATAAGTTAGAGAAAGAATTTAATAGGAAAGAGAAATGGGTTGGAGAAGGAATTTAATATGAGAGAGAAATGACTTAGTGAAAGAAATTAATAAGAGAGAGAAAATATTTAATTTTCATTTAAAATTAAATTAAATTACTATAATATCCTTTATACAAATTAACGAAATCAAAAGAAATTGGTAGTTTTCTTATCCTAAAATTTTTGTGTAAGTTGCTAACATATTCCCACTAAAAAATAGGTAGGAGTATATTAGCATTCCCCATATATATATATATATATATATATATATAAACAAGGAGATGAGCTAATCTTTTCGTATTATTTTCTAACTCAACTCTTCTCTTAAGATTAACAAAAAAAAACTAAATCAATAGGATGAGATAAAAGATATGATAACACTATCATATCTTATTGACGCAACAAATAATGATTATTGATGAGATTTTGAAGCAAACACCCCAACTCATTGTAGTATAGAAATTAATACAGATTTTCAAATTTCGAGATCTTGGAAGATACTTATAATTTCTACTATCCTAGTAAAAGCTTGAAATTATAAAAGAAAACAAGCAAAGTAATAGTAAAGTTGAGAGATAACAATATGTAAATCTATTGGGATTGAGATTCACCTCTCTCACCCTTATGTTCTCCAAAGACCACATACATATGATTTCTATTATCCTATGTTATTGAGTTCATTAGTATCATTCCTAATCAATTTCTTGCATTTAAAAATTCTAAGGAGTCAAACACAATAAGCGATTCCTCTATTCACCCAATTAGAAACCTTGCATTAAGTTTGAGAACTCGTTCAACTAACAATTCCAAATCCATTCTAGGCATTTAGTGTTATTAGGTAATTTGATTCAAAACAAGATTAAAAAATATTTTCCAACCAAAATTCAAATCAAAGACCGAAGATGAGCGATCAAGTTAATTACCTTAGTATTAAGAACTAAATCAAAATCACTAACAACAAATAATAAATAATCATATATATATATATATAATCAAAAGGTGTACACAAGAGTTTAATGGATTACATTTAACCTCAACAAAAAGAAAAGATCAGCCACTCATGTTGAGAGAGCTAATCCAAAATATATGGAGAAAGTGTAGAAGAAAGAAAGATCCTAGAACCCTCGTTCTCATCTGGTTCTTAAACTCCTTACTTGTTCTCTATTTTTGCACAAGTCCTTATGATTTTCTCCTTTGTTTTTCCCTCCTAAAATAAAATAAAGTATGGAAGAGAAAGAAGAAAACCACTCCATCATTTCCAAACGGTTAAGCAATTTGGAGAATTCTTCATGGTGAAGGAACTCCATCAACTGAGCCCTTAAGAATCCACTAAGCCCTTGGTAACCCAAAATTTTGCACCCTTTTATAGCCAATCCACTCAACCTTGATGAAAGACCCTTGGCCAAAGAACCTACTACGTACTAGGGCTATGGCAAGGAGGATTCATGAAGAATGGGCCAACATGGAGGTTGATAGGCCCAAGCTTCTATTTTCTTAGTTTATTTCTTAGAGTCTACTCTTTGTTTAGATTCATATTTTAGGCCTCTAGAGTTTGTGGGCCTTGCGCTTATTGGGCTTATTTTTAGGTTTAATGGGCCTAAGGTATTATATAGTCAACATTGGACTTGTTTGCTTTATCTTTTTATTTTAGAAATTATTGTATAGGTATTTTTGGCTTTGTATATAATGACCATGTAGCATAGTGCTTAGAGGAGTTTATGGAAGATACATGTTACTTGCAATTTAATTTAAGGCACATTTAGAGTGAATTAGGAAGCAATATGCACATAGATCACATGGAGAGCCTAATTAAACTCAAATGCACCTTAAATTAAATGTGAGTGCATGCATCTAGAGGCAATGGGCGTATGGAACATGGTGTGACCGGCCAAGCAACTTGAATTTCAAATTCAAATTCAAATTGTGGGGCCTAGCTTCCTAAGCAAGCCATTAGTCACCTAAACCTCTATATAAGCTCTTCTTCCTGCACTTTTTATTCACTTTTGAGAATTATGAAAGCATGTTTCTGCAGAATTCTCTCTTCCAAAAGTCCCAAAGTTCTTAGGAGAATTTACTCCTTGAAGACTCCAACAAGGAAACCTTCCTTGTGGAGTTTGTTCATTTTCTTACTTCACTTTCTTAGGGCCAAGTTCTGTGCCAATTCCTACTTCTTTTCCATTGTTTTTTTAGTTCAAATTGTTCATCACGAGTGGCTAGGAGTTAAATCTTGGACGAAGCTATTCTTGTGGAGGATTGTTCATTATTGTCTCCAAGGATTGTATCAAACCATTTCCAAACAGTTGAGTGGTTTGGCCTCTACTTCAAATCTTGTTCTCTATCTCTTAATGGTTCAACCCTTTGGAAATGGCTCAAGGCCCTTTCAAAAGAGCTTAGCCCTATTCAGAACACCTACGCAGATTCTTTTAGACTTTGGATCTTCATTGTATCCTACAAGAAATAAAACAAGAGTTTAAGTAAAATTTTCATCAATTTTTTACAAACTAACTAATTTATACAACTTTTTGAATTTTTTAATAGTTTAAGGGTAAAACACAAATGTCTTTCAAAAATACTTAAATAAGCGTCAAAAGAGTTAAGTCATTATGGTAAAATTGACACTTAAGAAGTAAAGATAAACACTAGAAGGGGGTTGAATAGTGTGTGTCAAAAACTCGCACTTTTTACATAGTGAAGTAGTAACGCTTAGTTAAATAGAGTGTAAAGAGAAGTCAGATGGAACACTAGGTGCTTTTATACTAGTTTGTCTCAACTACCGAGACTATGTCCAGTTCTCAATCAAACTAGATTAAGTTCCACTATCTTTCAACAAAGATATAAGTATTCTTTTGACAAACCACTTTTGGCTTAACCCTAAGTATTCTTTGACTTATCTCTTCAAGCAACTACCCAAGTATTCTTTTCACAACAAGTCTCTCTCTGAACTTAACAACCAAGTATCCTTTCAAACAAGTCTCTTCAGGCTCAACAACCAAGTATTCTTTCGAACAAGCCTCTACAGGCTCAACAACCAAGTACTCTTTCGAATAAGCCTCTATAGGACCAACAACCAAGCATTGTTTTACAAACAAGCCTTTCCAGACTCATCCTTATAACAATGGTTATGAAGGTTACATGAATGTTGTTTTAATCTCACTTAGACATTATACAACCAATATAATGTAATAAGCTTTTATAAGAAAGAATGAAGATTATACACAAGTATAATTTGTAGAGAATATATGTTTTTGTACAAGTGTATCTATGTGTTTTTTTTTTAGCTTTAAATCTTCTTATATAGTAGCTTGAAGAAGATGATCGTTGCAACACTAAGTCAAGCTCACAAGTTTGTTTCATCTATCTTCAACGTCTTTCCTTGTGATGGGAGGTAACTATTGTCTCATTTAATGCAAGCATTAAATGCATTTCACCAAATGGTACCATTTATCTAATCAAGAAAGCTACTTATCATCTTTTCATACCAAACAGAGCTTATAGAAGCAATGTTAACACACAATAGCAACAATAACCACTTTATTCACTTTTCTCCATGATTTTAGGGATCTTCATTCTTGGTCCTAAAGGTAAGAATGATCTTGTTCTTTTTAACAGATTTGTGAGTTCCAAGATGATTTTCTAGTTTTATTTGTTAAGGAATAAGGCACTGAAATGAATTTTGTCGTTAGCCTCAGTAAATAATGAACATTTAATGAATATGAGACAAACTGTATGCTTCGTCTGATTCACATATTCTTATAGATGATCTACGTCTTACACTCCATCTGATAAACATTTTTGAAGACATTTTCACTTATAAAAATGTTCATTTTTTAACATTGAAGCTCCAAAACTTGAGGGATTGAAGATCATTTTTTAACTTAATAACACATATCAGTTATCTTATTCTAACATATCATATTCTGGCTATTAGAAAAGAATGGCTCAATCCAAGAGGAGGGGTGAATTGGATTCTATGACACTTTAAAAATTTTCAGAGTTCTTAGGATCTTTATTTCAATTCAAACTTTTCTAATATGAATTTTCAAAGAAGTTCCTTAAAAACTTGTTAATGAAAAATGAGTCCTATATGCTTTCTTGATTAATATCCTTGATAAACTTCAAAGTTAAGAACAATCAATATGCAATACTTTGATTCATTTTAAAACAATGTTGTGCATACAAACATGTTAATCAAGAATAATCTCTTTAACACACAACCAAGATATTACACAAAGTAAAAGATAAGGGTAAGAGAAGATTGCACAAGTCTTTTATCCTGGTTCATCCACTCCTCATGTGACCTACATCCAGTCCTCAATCATAACCTGATCAAGATTTGTTCCACTATCTTAATGAAGAAGTTTTACAAGTATACCACACATGCATACACTCATACATTCAAGATAATCACTTTCTTGACCTCAAGAAAGCACCCCTTGTAGAAACCCACTACAAGAATTCCTTACCACTTGAGACACCTACTCAAGATTTACAATTATTCACAAAGAATTAAAGGAACGAATTCACCTGGAAACTAAACAAATCAGATAGTGAACTTAGAAACAAATCTTAATCTTTCTCTTTTCAAGAATGTGATGATGATGATGATCTTTTCTCAAAACATTTCAAAAACTTTTTACTTCTTGGTTTCACAAAGAAAACACTCCAAGAAGGTCACAAAGACTTCACACTAACGTTTTTCTCTTTTTGATTCTCTGTTCTATCTTGTTCTGAAGTTTCAAAATGTGTAAACTATTTATAAGTTCTTCAGAACTAGATAATCGATTATTTTAAAGGATAATCGATTATTTTGTTCTTCATGATTTTTGGAAATCAACCAAGAACAGATTAATCGATTATTTTGCAGGATAATCGATTATTCCAAAGAGTGATTCCTGGGATAATCGATTATTTCACAAATAATCGATTATTGCAGCAAGGCATCCTTTTTACCTGTTGCTGGAATAATCGATTATATTTAATGATAATCGATTATTTTGAGTCAATTTTCAAAAACTATGTTTTATGTCTCAAAATAACTTTTCAAGTTTCTAACTCACCATCATACTCACTCTTAGTCAAATTAGATAAAGATTAACCCATGCACAAAGCACACACATGCAAACTAAGCTCAACAAAACAATACAACTCATGAGCTACTCCTATTACACAACATAATAGCCATATTTTCTTCTTGACTTTGTTTTTGACTTGTTGATGTCCTTGGTCAACTTTGATTCTCAGAATCCACACTTTGTTACCATCAAAACCTTCATTCTCCAAGTTTGAGATGATTCACCCATGCATGAATCTCAACACTAGCCACCAAATAGACTCTAATAGGTTTCACTAATGTCTACATTACACATAATTAAGTATTATTTTTTTCTTATCAATAAAAAATTAAAAGATGTGTTATGTGTAGCACTCCAATTAAGTATTTATAAAACTAATAGAAGAGTTTTAATTAATTATTTGGGTTTTATGATAATTGTGTTCATTTATAAGTGTTCATCAAAGGTAAGGAAAAATGGGTATTCTTGCTTTAGGATGTGGATTATCTGATGATTAGAGAAATTGACCCCCAATCTCTTATCTATTCATGTATGTTGTGAGGGGAAATCCTAAGTTTGGTTTATAAACTCTGAATTTGTTTTTTGTACATTTCATGTTTTCCTTACATGTGATGATTGTGTTGTATGTGTAGTCAATTTCATGCGAATTACTTTGATCATGAATGTAAGTGTGTGTAGTTTCTGTAAGAACCCTTAAAGTATAGAGCAAACGGAAAATTAATAAGTTTGGTGATGTTTTGGTATAAAGATATGTTTGTTTGGTGTAATTGATGATTTAATTGTAAATATTTAGGCTTTAACTGTGAATTGGTGCAAGAATTAAGAGTTTAGAGGTGAAATTTGTGCTTTAAAGAATGTCTATGTTTGGTTAAGCTAACACACTTATGCTAAATTTATGCATGGTTGTGCCCCTTTTAAATTTTGAATTAGCTTTTGTGGTCATAATGAAAGTTATATCCCTAGATTTTAACTTTAAAATTCCATTAGAATAAATAAAAAATAGGTCTAGAAATCAAGTTATGATCAAATTAGTGAACAAAGGTCAAGCTATAAATTTTAAGCTTAAATGCTATGATTTTGTAATTTTTAAGCATAGTAGATGGTAAAATAAACTATTGAGACCAACATGGAAGGTGTGGATAATTGTCTTAACTTTCTAAAAAAATTAAGATGAACTTTAAAGTATTGATATAGCTATAGATATTTTGTTTGGACCACATAAGTTCATAGAATGTTAAGTTACAAAAAGACAGTTTGCAATTGTTAATGGTGAATTTCTTTGCCCTTTAGTGTTTAATCTCCAGATTGGTTTGAGATACCTATATCAATGATTAAGAAAGAGAAATTGTGGGAGAGAATAGTTGTGAATAAGCTATAAGGTGAGTTGATTGTTAGCAATTCTAGGTGTTTTGGTGAAAACTATGTCTAAGAAAATATTGTGTGAATAAGCTATAATTAGTTAAGTTATTGATTAAAATGTTTGGTTAGACATTGATTTTTTAATGATTACTTAAGGTATTAATATGTAATGAAATGATTTTATAACTGTGAGTTAAGGCATAATGAATAAGGATTCATAGGTTGTGTTTTGAAGTACTTGAGAGTGGTTGCCTTAGGATTACGATTCATGACTTTGACGGAGAGGTGTAATCTTTTAAGTGAAAAATTAAATGTGTAGTTCAAGGTTGATCTTGTTTATATCATTTTGCTAGATAAAGTATATGTGATGGTGATGTGATGTGCTATGTGTGTGGACCATGTGATGGTCACATAACGTAAAGTTTAAGCCGAGACTTGGTAGTATTGAAAGTCTGGCCATGCATGTCTAGTAGTGATATGTGTTAATTGATATATATATATATATATGACTCGAGCTTGTAACAAAGTCGTGATGTGTACTTGTGATGAATTGAATTGTTAATGGAAGTATGCATAAGATTGACAAGATGATGTGTGTGAATGAGTTGAGTCCATGAGATAAAATGTTACATAGAGTCTTGTATGTGAGGCATGCATCATGTGCATGAGCATTCGCCTTCGAGTCATGAGTATTCACATTCGATTAGTGCTAAAACATTTTATTGGCACTACATGTATATAACCTAGTGAAGTCTGAGTCCATTGCATATGTGTAAGGGTGAGCAAGGCCCAACCTAACCCGGTAGGCTGACTTGGCCCATCCTAATTTAATTTTATCGAGTTCTAATAGGTCTAAGGACAGGTGAAGGTCTAAAAAATTAGACCAGACAAAATTTAAGGTTAAACGTAACCCAAGCTAACCTGTCCTTATATTTTCATAATGTATTTCATTTTTTTATAGTTCACTAAAAATTATAACCTCTTAACTTCTTTTATTTATGTTTTTCATACTAATGTTAATAATATATTTTTTCTTGAAGATTATAAGTAACCATAGTTTAATTTACATAATATATCTTGTATAATGATGAAATCTAAAGGATAATTGTAGGAATTGTGTGTGTTGATCCACACATATCGTACTTTATTTATAAGCAATTACAATTAAGGAAATCGGGAAAGACAGATAAGAAAAAGATTTGTAATCCCTAATTTTTAGCTTTACATATTTTTCATATCTTTAACATTCCCCCTTAAGATGGAGAAATGAAGAATGGAAACCATAGCAAGAAATACACAAATAGATGTGATATTGACCATTGGGGAAAAAGTTTTCCCATAATCAAGACCAAAAATTTGAGTATAGCCTTTAACCACCAAGCGAGCTTTGAATTGATCAACCATTCAATCCTATTGGATCAAGCACTTACCACTAGGTCAAAAGCTATAGTTTTGTTAGCTATATTGTAACTCTTTCTACTTAATCATAACAACCCAAGTGTTATGTGTTGATGATTGTGACTTGACCCCTCTGGACCTCCGCCACGGGATAATTAATGTCATCCGGCAAACAATCTCTCCCTCAATAATTGCTCCTACTGGGAATCAAGCATGCAACATTGCCTCTGATACCAATTAATGGATCAAGTGCTTACCATTAGGCTAGAAGATATAACTATTAATTAGGATTCAACTCTTTCTACTTAATTGTAGCAATCCAAGTGTCGTGTGTCAACTATGACTTGACCCACTTGGGCCTCCACCATGGGATAATTGATGTCACCTAGCAAACAAGTCCAATCTTCAATGTACAAACCCAATGATAAGTAACCATAGTCTTGCCATGAGGCAAAAGAACTAGCTTCCAAGTTTCACTTACATGTAAAGCAACCATCTCGTCCAATACTACTTAACTAGCTTCCAAGTTTCATTTACATGCAAAGTAGCCATCTTGTTCAACATTACTTGTTGCCAATAGGGATCAACCATAGCTTCACCTGTAGACTTGGGAATACACACAAAATCCAAAAAAGATATAAAAGAGAAATATAGAAGAGATAACTAATAGACTAGTTTTTTTTTCTATATCTTTCTATGCATTTTTTTTGTTTATTTGACTTTTATTAGTATCATATTGTGATATATTAGCTTTGATTTGTTCTAGTGAGTCATTTTGGTCTTAGTTGTAAATTTTAGATAATTTTTGTAATTTTTTATATTTTGACATTGTTTCTTGTGCAGACGATATCTAGAGCTCCTAGCATCATAATTAGATGTTCTTAATGTCCCTGAAAAGATATGAAAGAGTTTTACAACTTCTTTGTTGGGAGCAAAGGTGATGGAGGACCATCCTTGGAGCTTCATGTGGGATCCATCAATAAAGTCCATGGCTAGGAGATGGGAAAAGTATAGGGAAGCTAACACCCCTATAGACATGCTTCCCTTGGCTAAGGAATATCAATCTTTCTCCTAAACCTTATTAGCATAAAATTTATCTTTTATGCCTATTTTGCCCTTGTCTTTATTTTTCCATTTTTACCCTTGCATTTTGGGTATCTTAGACATAGGTTTTATTTTATTTGTATTTCCCATTTTACCCTTCTATTTTGGGGTATTTTAGTCATAGGATTTATTTTTACTTGTATTTCCCATTTTAACCTTGTATTATGGGGTGCTTTAGATCTTAGGATTTTATTTTTGAGCTAAGGTATTTGATTAGGGTAAGAAAAGGGCTAGACGCATTTTTGGTGATTATTGGACCTATTTTTGGACTTAGAAAGGCTTAGGCCCAAGTGGAGGGCAAAGGTTGCATGGTTTTATCATGCACCTAGATGTAGCCTAACTAAAATCAAAGATTCCATCCTTGGCCACCAAGTTGCATCTAGGGTTAATTTGAGTTTCATTTGGTGTGCATTTGGCCTTGCATTTTCAGCCATGCACTCTCCAAATGCAACCCTAGATGCCTTCCACTCCTATAAATACCCATAGCCTAGCACCTTGTACACATTTTGGATTATATTGATTTTGAGTGAGCATTTCATGCCTCAATATCTTATCCTTAGTCACTAGGTTTGATTCGTCTAACCTTCTCCTATCTCCACCCTTGGAGAGTAGGAAACCTAGAGTGGCCTCCATCTTCATCTTGGAGTGAGCCAACCTACTTTGAGCATCCCCACTAAACGCCCAAACACTTCACACCTTCATCCATTTTCACGTTTAAATTTATTCCACCCTAAAATGTCTCTCCATCTCATTTCCTTGGTGAGCCTAGATCCTTGGGCAAAGGTGACCCTCTTTCAAGACGCCAACTTCATCCATGGAAGGGAGGTCTCCATCAAAAGGTCAGTTCAGGCATTAAGTGGCCCAAAAATGCATTGCAATATTGTAGGTCTGCATAGTATTTTCTTTTTATTTTTAGAATATAATCTTAGGATATGTTTAGCGATGTAATTAGTTGATTTAGTGGGCTAGGCCTTGAAAATATTTTGATTAAACCCACTATATTTCTGTATTAATAGGTTTTGTGAGATTTGTTATGTACACTTTATACTTATTTTTCAAATTTTAGAGTTGTTTCTCCTAGAAGTCTCTCAAAATTCTCTCTATCACACAAATTTTCTCTCTTACTTATAGAAATTGGATTGCTATAACATGATTATGATGCATGACTAGTTTGTTAATTGATTATGGGTTTCAAGAGCTACAATAAAATTTGAGTTCCCAATCTACTTTTATTGTACAAATTTTCTTCATCTTCTTCTTCATTCTGGATCTATTTTATATTCTTCACGATTATGAATTTTGTTTTAATAGATCAAGATTAAATTTGAAAAATTAATTTTGGATCTAGTGTAATTATGAGCAAGTGTAAGTATTGTGAATGAAGAATTATATGAATGTCGTGTTATGAGTTATATGAATACTGTGATAGGACATGGTGAATAAGTCCAGTGTTAAGGACTGGAAAATGAAGTTGATGGTTGTTGCATATATGTAATGATGTGGTGTGATTGTTAAAGTTCATGCATGCTTTTTTTTCAAGATAGTGTGAGTTTGTGCAAGTAAGTCTCATAGGTCATCTACCTATGCCTTGGCTGGTGTTGTGGTGGGGAACTTCATGCAGGCAATATGAGGCAACCCTGGCTAGCTATAACACTTCAACAATATGAGGTGGTCCTTACATATAGATAGGGTGCTCCCATCCCATGGCTCCTAGGCTATTTTGAGTTAAAGATAATGAAGAGATTTGGTACTACATGCATGTAGAGTTAAGTGCATGCATTTGTATGAGTCCTTATATTCATAATTATGAATGATTGAATTACATGGTTGTTGGTTGTTGATGAAAAATGAATGTATTTTGAGTGGTGTTATTAGGAGGAATGTGTTGGATATGGAGACGAAAATAAAGTATATATGAAATTTGATTATGACATATTTATGTTTGATTATCCTTATGCTTTATATATACTATACATGGATGAGATGTATGCTTACTCTTTGGATCGATTGTCATTTGAAAGCTTAGATCTTGTACAAGATGAAGAGTTTGATGGAGGCGAAGCTTAATGCTTTACTGGTATTGGGATTTGATCTCATAGTATTAAATTGGGGTTGAGAGTTTATAATTTCTTAATCATAGTTGAAGTTAATTTTTCATATGATGATTTATGTTTTATGCTAGAAGTTGTGTAAATAAGCGATTTCTGCCTTGTCTTGAATTTATGCAATTATTTGATTACCTTTCTATTTAAAGAGTTTTATTTCAAAAATTGTGAATCCTTTTACTACAAAGTAATAATTAAGTATTTTATAATACCTCTTAATTTTAATTGCATTTTATTAAAAATCATTTATTAATTAAATTCCATTTTATTAAAAATCATTTATTAATTAAATTCAAGGTAGAAGGGTATCATGTACATGTTGTGTTTTTATGTGTGTTTTATATGTAAGGATCCTCATGATAATGATGTCGGTGAAAGAGGCTTAATCCTTGTGATATGCTTATTGGGTCGAGGTGCTTAGTTTAGGATTTTCTATTCTTTTGAGTTAGTATTTATCATGAGATTTATGTTAGTTTCCCTTTTAATTGTAATTACCTTTGTTAGTCACTTGATTTCTTTTGAAGCTTGATAAATTCACCTCTTAGCCTCAACTTTACGATTTATTATTTTTGAGCAAATGTAAGTCCCTTACTCTTAAGGGAATTTTTGAATTATTTCCTTTTAATTAAAGTTTTATTCAAATCATTTTACTACTTATTGTTTTGTTTTTTAGTACTAGCTATAGGATAAAAAGTATCACATTAAATAGAGATTAATACATATCATGGACATATAATGATTTTGGACTATCTAATAATTTGTCCTTCTTAATAAAAATCTTAAACGTATTAAAATTAAGGAACATTTATGTGGAAGGTATTATGCACAAAAGTTTTGATGATGCCAAAGTGATTATAAAGCATTGAAGAAGATTCAAGGTTAAGCTAAAGAAAGTTGATGCAAGAACAAGATCTCAAGTGTTACATAGATAAGTCTTGTCAACTTAGCTAAAAATGTAAAAGAATCTTTTAGAATTGCAAGTATGCTTGGTCTTAAGAATAAGTTTTCAAAAACCTCAATTTAATCTCTTTAAATTTAAGCAAGTTTTGAATCTTTTGAAAGTAAGTAAAAATATTTTCAAAAGACTTAACAAAAGCTTTAAAGAATATTTCAAATCATTTCTCAAAAGAGATTTGTGAAAGAAATTATTGCTATGAAGTTTTCTACATAAAAGTTTTTTAAACAATGCAACAATATGTTCTGATAATCGATTACCAACCCTTGTAATCAATTATCAGGAGAGAGAACTTCAAAATTTGAATATAAAGATACAACATTTCAATTATTTTGAAATTTATAACCATTATAATCGATTACCAAACTCTTGTAATCGATTACCAGTGTATCTTTTCAGAAGAACACAAAAAGTTACACCTTTTCATGAAAGGATACAACCATGGAATTTTTATCTATAAATATAGGTCATTTTTCTTTTAAAAGGTTAAGGAACTCAAATGTGAAAAACAATTACAAAAACTTCTTGGCCATAATTACTTGCAAATTCTTTAAGAGTTCTTTAAGGATCTTCATATTGTAATATCTACTCTTCAAGAGAGTTGTTCTGAAAAACCCATTCTATCATTCAATCTGTAAAGAAGAAAGTGTTTTTCTCCTAGGTGGTTTTGAATCTCAACACAAGGAAGGGAAATTCCAAGGTGTTGGAGGATTCAAGTCTTGTAAGGTTTACAAGAATAGTGAAATCTCAAGTTGGAGACTTGAGGACTGGACGTAGGCAGGATTGGTCGAACCAGTATAAAACGAGTTTGCAATTCCTTCTCCTTACTATTTTAATTATTCCTTTTAATTGTCTTTAAGAAGTGTGCATCTTCATTTTCTACAAATAGATTTTACAAAGAAAGTTGAATTTATAAAAAAGTAGTTTGAAAATCTTTAAAAGAGGTATAATTAGAAAACTTAATTCACTCCCCTCTTAAGTTGTATGAGGTTACTTGTCTAACAATTTAGTATACTTTATTAAATATTTTTGTTTTCTCGTAAAATATTTTATAAATAATTATTATGAATTTAATATAATGAATATGTAGATATATGTTGTAGAGATTTTCGGGTCACCAGTTATTAGTGTAAAGTATTTATTGGCTTTGTTGACAACTAATCTTTATTGGACTAATTTCTACTTGAAAAATTGGTTGACCACTTTTAGTAGGGCCTTCCATCCTAACACATTATTTTTCTCTACCCACAAAGCTTAAATTTGAAACATTATTAAAGGGATCCAAGTCCTAGACCAATGAGGTGTTATTGTATGTTGTAAAAGTTAATTATATATGAGAGATACTAGATATACTTTTCTAATTAATTTTTTAAGCACACTTTTTATCATTAATTATAATTTATTAGAAATAGGGGAAACGGAGAAAATAGAAAGAATATGATAAATGCAATTAGTGATGTGAATATATAAGGTAAAACATGTTTTTCATTCTTTAAAATATTTACATGCTACAAATATTCAATAAGCTTTTAGTCCATATCTTTGTCCAAAACCACACATTTTAGTTCTTATTAAAGGACCAAAATCACATCACTTTTGGATAAATGTAGAGACCATAAATGTATCAAAAATTTTATAGGGACTAAAACCAACATTGCATCACTCATATCCCTCAATATGATTCATTATAGACTCAGTAACTATCTTTATAATAATCTTGTTACAAATAATGTTTGATGACAACTCCTACATATAGGAATTGTAGTGAGTTTAAGTCGAAACACTATTTCACTATATATAGTTATCATGAGAAACATGAAGGTAAAAAAAGCACATAAAAGGGAGTTGAATGTGTTGAGTGATTTTATTCAACATTTGTCGCAAGGATAAATAAAACAATTACAAGTTTACAAGATGATTATCCAAGAAAATGTGAAAGATAAAGAGGTTTAAAACAAGTTAATTTTATATCGGTTCACTTAAATGAGCTATGATACCTTCCAACTAGAAGAGCTTTAGTAACCAAACAAGTTGCAAACAAATATTCTTAGATGACACTTCTAGCTACAAAGTATTCTTTATGTCACTTTTGGTCGAACACAGTAAATTACACTTGGTTTAAAACCTAGTATTCTTTGGTCTTGAGACTTATCAAGCTTAGCTAGGAAAGTGTAAAGGGTTATAGGGCTAACTCTAAAAAAAATGCGCTTAAGTTTGAACACAATGTATGGCTACTCGTTAAGTATGGATAAACTAATTTAGCTTATACAATGATCGTTCAGTGTATGATGAACTTAAGCGAATTTTACATAAGATTGAGAGAACAAATGCGCATAGTTATAACACAACTTTTCACTATGTTGTTCTTCTACTCAACTCTTCATATTGACTTGTATTTATAGTCCCTTTGAATATATATGTTGTGAGAGAGGACTTCGTATATTCTTCCAATTATGACCTTCATAAATGTCTTGTATAAGTCTTCACGTGAAGGTAAGGTGTGTATTATTGACAATTCTATAAAGGTGGTAGGTTAATTTATGTTTGTCGAAGCTTTTATCAAATGAAGTTGTCCTTTTCTAACTTGTAAGCTTTATCTATATGTTTCTTTTGTGTTTTCTCTCTACACAGTACCTCATTGAGCGCAATGCTTTTGATCAAAGATTGCACCTATACACTAGAAAAGCATATATACATCAAGTGCAATAAATTCAAAACAATTTATCATCCTAAAGGGAATCCATAAGTTTCGAATAAAGACAAGGAGAATTAAAAGCGCAAAACTTAGTCATTATGAAAATGTGCAAGCATCAGACTATTGCTTTCTTTGGAAGCTTATATAAATACTTTAGTGTAGGGAGTTAGATGTTCAAGTCTTTATAAAACCAAGTTCATTTTTACTTAAAGATGTGAAAACTTATTGAATGTTTTATTCTTTCAAAAAATGTGTAAAGCGTATTTGTGTAGGACAACATATATATATATATATATATATATATAGGGAGCGTATCAAGTGAGAGAAAATTTATTATGAGAGATGAGAGGGTTAAAATATAACCCTTAAATTAATTTTACGAATCCCTAAATTTCAGCGTATCAAGTTAGAGAAAATTAATCTAAAGGTTATATTTTAACCCTCTCATCTCTCATAATAAATTTTCTCTCACATGATATGCTCCCTATATATATATATATATATGTGTGTGTGTGTGTGTGTGTGTGTATGTAAAGCTGTTGTCAAAATGGGTTCTAGCTTGTGGCCCAACTCGACTCACCTTGAAAACGAGACGGGTCGGGCCAAAAAATGAAAATTTTCATAATGGGTCAAAAAATATAATCTAGCCCACTTTCGACCTGACCCACCTAGGTTGAACCCATGGTGGGCTGGGTTGCCCACCTAACCCACTTACACTCCTATCAACCCAACCTACTAACAATCCACTTAACCCATTTATTATTTTATATGTATCATTTTAATAAGATGCCATTTTTTGTAGATAAAGATAAAGATGTTAAAAACATGAAATTACTATAACTTTATCCACTCAAGCCTCCAACAAAGTTTAATATTGATGAATAATCACTCTCATGAAATGATTTTTATTTTTTTGTTTTGATTATTTAAAGTTGTACACTTTTTAATTTAAGTTTAATGTTGTATGCATAATACTTAGTTTAACAATTTTTACTTTAGATTAGAGATTATTTTAGATTTGAGTTTATTTTAAATTAATTTTTTTTTAAATTAGGTGGGTTGGTGGGCCGACCCATTTAGTTCACTAACCCGTGGTGGGCTAGGTTGGGTTAAAAAATTTTGGACATTGAGGTTGGTGGGTCGGGTCGGGTCAAGTCACTTAAAAAGTGGGTTGAAGTGGGTTAGGCCAAACGAGTCAGATCGACCCATTTTGACAACTCTATGTATATGTGTGTGCACATCCTTGCTTACGTGTGTATGTATGTGAGTACATATATGCGCTTGCGTGTGTGTTTGGTAGTGTTTGTGTGTGTAGTAATTCTCCATATATGTTTATGATTATAATGTATATTTCCTTGGACATATGCTTCCAATATTTATTCATTGTAGATGTTAGTCCATCAAATGCATAAAGTTTGTTATCTTTGACCACACTAGAATTTCTCTTATTACATGCGATTTTTCCTGAAAATTTTTCATAAAAATTCGCAGGAAATGTTATTTTTGCAAATTTTCCTGCGAAATTTTATCTGCAGGTAATACCTTTGTGGATAATATTTTTTTGCGAATTTTAAAATTCGCAGGAAATTTTCCTAGGAAATTTCTTGCGAAAAAAATTCGCAGGAAAGTTTCCTGCAAAAAAAAATTGCAGGAAAGTTTCCTGCAAAAAAATTCGCAGGAAAGTTTCCTGCGAATTTTTTCGCAAGAAATTTTGCAGGAATATTTTTTACGAAAAAATTAAAGAAATTACTATAAATTCTATCAATAATTTTTCAACTTTCAAATACTCACAATGAATTCATCCGAAGCATTTGTTTTCATGCCACCAACATGTGATACATAATCTTTTAAATTCTAAGATTGTATTGTAGATTATAAGTCTAACACTTAACAATATAAATCAACTTGTAAGGTAAGTGTTGCCCCAACTTATATACTCTTTAATTGCTTTATTTTCAATCGATGTGGAACTTGAAGTTTTTTTAAAATATTAAACTTATAAATTTAAATATATATATTTTTTATTTTTCCTGCGTATTCAAATTTGCAGGAAAAGTTACCTGCAAAATTTTTCTACCATTTAGTAAACATCACTTGCGAATTTATTTTTGCAAGAAAATCTACAAGAAACAAAATAAAATTCTTACAATATTTTCTGCAAATTTTTACCATGAAAAAAAATTTCTATGATTATTAAAATTGTAGCAAAATTTGTAAGAAATATCTATAAATTATTTTTCGCAAAAAACTTCTGCGAATATTTTTTTGCAGGAAAATTCGCAAAAAAATTTTACGAATATTTTTTTGCAAGAAAATTCACAAAAAATTTCTGTGAATATTTTTTTCAAGAAAATTTGCAAGAAAATAACATTTTTCTAGTAGTGAACATTTTACGGGATTTTTTTGGATGTTCAACATAGTGACAAATATTGTTAATCCATTTTTTTCATCTTGTTATTCATATTAATTCATAATAGGGAAAAAGTTTTATTTTTTGACCATGTTAATTTCATGTGAAATTAAAGATGTATCTAGGGATGACAAAAATACCCGTACCCGCAGGTATCTGCTGGTAAAATCCGCTACGGATAATAAATGGATTGGCTAATTGGGTACCCGCGAATAATGGGGACGGATAATTTTTTACCCGTTTATAAACGGGGCGGGGGTGGGTATGATGATATTCATACCCGCGGGTACCCGTTTAATAATATTTCTTAAATATCCTAATTATTCTTGTACCACATAACCCTAAAACTACACTCTGTCATCTTTTTTTCTTACAAAAGTGAGGTTGATGAAGTTACCAACATGTGTTAAGCATGTTATAGAATTATGTTGGATGTAATTTGATTAATTTTCTATCTTTGATTGGACCAATAAAATTTATGTATTTTAAGTTATATACTTTCGTTTGGAATTATGAGATTGAATTATTGTAGCTTTGTGATGAGACTTTAACTTACTTGTGAGATTGATGTATTTTAACTTATTGATTATCTTGCATTTTTATTATTATTTTAACAAAATTAACGTTAAATACAAGTTCAAAATTAACATTGAATTTTTATTTTTAATATTTCAATCACATTAAATATAAACTTAAAATTATTTGTAATATAATTTTTTTAATTTCTTAAAAAATTTATAAATATCCATGGATATCCGCGGGTATTCAAGAAATTCATGGATACCCACATAATGGATACCCGCGCGGATATGAGGTGGGTATGGGGCCAATTTTCATCTAGCGGGGCGGGGGTGAGTTTACTATTACCCGCCCCCATGGAGCCCTATTGCCATCCCTAGATGTATCTGTACACTTTCATTGTTGATGTATTTCACGATGGTCATTTGTTGAAGATTTTGAAGTAATCACAAGGTGATTGGATAAAATTCATGGGCGGAGGAACTTTTATAATGATCTAATGTAATCTACATGAGTGGTCAATGCAAGAGATTTCTAGTTTGTTAAAAAAATGGATTATGAAAGATGTAATATTGTTTGTTGAAATTAACTTGATAAGAAAATAATAAAACCTTCTTACTAGTTTTCTGAAGAAAAAAATGGGTTATAAAGGAGAAAAAAATGGTCAATGCAAGATATAGTTAATTTGTTGAAATTAACTTGTCAACAAATGATGGTAAAAACTTAAAGAGATTAAAAAAGGATAGTACAAAGACTAAAAATGTCTATTTTAAATTATAGAAAATATAAAGTAAATGAAATTATATGGATCAAAAGGTAAAGTGAGAGAAATTATAGAGACCAAAATGATATTTTAACCACAAAATAATTTCCATGACATAACATAGGAAATTGAAGACTTTTGTCACATTAATAAAAAGAAAACCATGTTACACACATTAACAATAGGAACTTAAGGGGTTAAAAAGGTAAGTATATAGATTAAAAATATCTATTTTAAATTATAAGGACTTAAAAATAAAGTAAATAAAATTATAGAAACACAAAAAAAAATTTTAAGAAAAATATTCAAAACTTATATTATAAGTTCATCTAATAAATTAATTAAACATATAACATAAATATTTATTTAAGTAACTCTATTTTATTTATTTTTGAAAAATAAGATGTTACAATAATTGTAAATCCATGTAAATTAAAAAAATATTCTTAAGAAAAAGATTCCTAAGTCAACTTTTTAGATTAGGAGTTCTTAAATTTAGTTGAGTACTATAAGAGATTCAGAAAAGATTTCTCTAAAATAACCTTACATTTGACTAAGTTGATATACACGCATGCAACATTTACTTATATATTAATTAAACACATTGACTTTGTAGTTAAGTGTCTTTATTGGAGTTAAGGGTCATAGATTTAAGGGGTAGGCCATCCCTCTCCCCCTTAATTCTCCTTTTAAGAAAAACATGAAATAAAATGTTTATTGTTTTAAGGGAAATGTTACAGTATTACTAGCACTTCTCTTATTTAATTTAGTATGGGAAAGACACTTTGTACCTTCATAAAAAAAAATTATTTTTTAATAAAAAATATAAATGAGTATTTATTATTTTTAAAGAAGATAATTATTTATTTTTATTTATTTTTTCTTATTTTATCCTTAATTTATATTGGTAAAAAAAAATAATACAATATAAGAATATACTTATTTTTGAAAAGTGAACACCAAAATGAAATATCTTTTTATATATTGTTATAGATATATGATATAATTATATTGAAAATTTGGTTAAAATTAATGTATATTCAATATATTATTGATAATTTTATGATTTAAAAGAATGATATTATAAGTTATATAAATAAAATGATGGATTTAACCATTATTATTTCATATTTATTTAAATCTATTATTAAAAAATGCAAATCCATTTGATTATAGGCATGACAATCTAACCTGCTCACGTGCGTACCCGCTCAAACTCGTCCCGATTTAGATGGGGAAAATTCGTGTTTAACGGGTTCGGGTTCGGGTTCAAGTTTTTCCTGATTGATAAAATTGGAGGCGGGGACGGGGGCGGGGATGTTAATATCCACCCTGCCCCGCCCTCATACCCGCCCTGCCCTCGCTCCACTTAATAATATAATTAAAAAATTATTTTTATATATAATAACCAAAATTAGAAATATTTATAT
>NW_017984108.1:491951-523750 GCF_000340665.2 Cajanus cajan | reverse complement strand
AACCAAAATTATAAATATTTATATATAGAAATTTATATTATTTTACTTTTCTTTTATTTTTTTTTAAATTGTTCATATTTATTATAAAAAAAAAAATAAGAGCGGGAACGGGAACGGAGGCGGGGTAAGAAAACCCGAACTCCGCCAAAACGGGAATAGGGACCCAGATTTTATCCCCAACAAATATCAGAAGCAGGAACGAGGACGGTTTAAATTTGCGAGAACAAGAGCAGGAAACGTAAAACTCGCCCTGCCCCGCCCTGCCCCGCCCTGCCCCGTTGCCATGCCAATTTGATTAGGCTCTGATCTGCCCATGGGGATTCAAGTCCCATCTTTAAGATTTGAATTTTTTTTCCTTATATTTCACATGTCACAGTTATCAAAATGCTAACATGTTAACTTTTGTGACATTCCCCCGTATTATTGTGCAATTAAAACCTGAAAAATCTAAAGAGGTACAAAAACTAAATGATTCGATGACAATAAAAGTACACAAGTTATTTTAATAAGTGTAAATTATAAGGAAATAAAATATAATTTACCCAAATTATTTAATGAAGTCAAATATAATTTTTATTCAATATTTTAAATTTTAAAAAAAAAAGACAAATTGAAAATTTTGGTTTTTATTTATTTATATAAATTAATAAATAAATTAAAGTATTATGTTGGTTAATAAATACAATTTTTTTAATGCAAAAAATAGTACCGGTTTCCTTATGGTTTTTCAGCAACTCTTAATCCCAATATATTTGTTCAAATTACAACAACACAAGTTAAGAGTGAGTTTTGCTTTCGTTGTTCCAACATCATAAAAGGTGGGATGAGTATGAATTTTAAAGATGTAGATTTATACTTTTAAAACTCATCTCTATTTCTATCAAATTTTATCAAGTTTGAGTAAATTCCCATAGACCCATCACATTATTTTAAGATTTTTAATTTACTTATATATTTTAAATAAATTAAATTATAAATTAATAATTATATTATAATATAATTAATATATAAAAATAATAAATAATAAAGAACTTATAAATAGAAATTTTAATAATTAAATTACATTTTTAATTAAACATTTATATCTATTCTTACTTTATAGGAACTAAATTTGCTATGTTACATATACATATATATATATATATATATATATATTGTTGTAAAAACAAATGCAGTGGGATAGGTATGGGTACAAGAGGGTTGGGGTGAGGAGTTACATATCTGAACCTTCACCCGAATTCTATTTCTCGAGTTAGGAAAAATTTGTTATCAAATTCATATTTGATCAAAGCAGATTTTCTCTATCAAAATCAGGTCAAAGTTAAACAAATATTCACATCAGGTCAAAGTTAAACAAATATTCACATGTACGAGTTTACTTTTGATGCCTAATAATCTAAAGTTACATAATTCAATTTGCACTTATATGTACCTCTTTATTCAACTTCAAAATTTGGGTCCCTTTAATTTGACTTGTTTTGGCTTTTAACTTAAAAAAAAACCAAGAACCAAACCTGAAATATAATTTTTTTCTATAATATATTATTTTGAGTAAATTACATTTGCACTCTCAGTTATAATTTTTTAGAGTATATTTAATATATCTTTTTGTACAGGTAATACTATTCGGCCACACTATTTGGTACGGAAAATCGATAAGAGTGGCTGAACGATGTAGCCGAAGGAATGACTCGACAATTGATCGCACCAGGTAACTGACATCTGGTCGGCCAAACCGAAGCCTCAGAGAAATACGTCATTAAGTCAGTAGTTATCCCTAATCAAGGATTAAGGGGTAATCACTCGGATAAGCTAATTAGGGACGTATTACCTAATCTGGTAATCCTAGTATCGGGCCCATGGAGGACAGGGGCCATTAATGTCCCTATAAATAGCTCGTGTCTCAAGGTAACGTCACTGTTCATTAATTACCATTAATATTCGTGCTTGTCTTGACTTGAGCGTCGGAGTGCCTTTTGCAAGTAACCTCCCTCTCACCAGAATATTCGTTTGGAGCTCTCGTTTGGCCTTCAGAGTACAAGAAGTTTACTAGTGTATCCTTTAGACAGGTACATTTTGGCGCCCACCGTGGGGTCGAACCGAAATCTCTAAAGGCACAAGCAAGCTAAGACTATGGTAAATACTAGAAAGACAACTATGGGTGATCACCGATCCGAAGATGAAGACCATGTGGAGGTAGTCGACGAGACAGACCTCTCTGAAACCGTTCGTCAACTAAAGGAGGAAATGGCCGCTATGAGACAGCAGCGTGAAAAGGATGCCAGGGAACTCTCGGCCTTGAAAGCAGAAAACATCGCGCTAAAAAATCAAGACCCATCATGGAAGCCCACCTAGCCAACACCTACTCAAACGCAAGGATCTTTCCAGTCCCATGAGATCCACACCTCGGTCCCACGTGCTTCGGCCGCTGCTCCTGAAAGGTTCCCATCCGCTTTTGGCCGATCCACCAACTTGACGCCGATCGGGTCACATCGACATCCCTTCACCTACTCAATCATGCAATCATCGTTATTGGACAATTGGAAGTCCTTTCCAATTGACAAATATGATGGCACATCGGACCCAGATGATCACATTGACGTTTGCCTTACACAGGTAACGTTGAGCACTACGGAAGACACTGCCCTATGTCGCATTTTTCCTACATCTCTTAAAGGAAGGGCCTTGAGCTGGTTTACTTGGCTTCCGCCCAACTCAATCGACTCCTTTATTACTATATCCTCCCAATTCACAATTCAATTTGCCACCAGCCGACCTCACCATATGACTTCTCTGTCATTGGTTAGCATTCAGCAAGACAAAAGGGAATCTCTTCGGACGTTCATGGATCGGTTCAACAAGGCAGTGTTAGAAATCAGAGATCTTAACCCAGTTGTGGCACTTCACCACCTGACAACAGCTTTAAAGCCTCGACCTTTTGTTAACAACATATGCAAGAAACCCCCAATGAATATGGATGATATGCGTAAATGCGCTGACAAGTATATGCAAATGGAAGAGCTAGCTGACTTTCGCAACCAAGCTCGAATTGAATCAAGCGGCAAGGTCGAAAAGCCGACGGAACAAACGTTTCGAGGACGCAACAAGGAGTTAACACTTCGAGAGCGGCCCATGCGTGGGCCGAAATATTCTCATTACACCCCTTTGCATGCAAGCCGAACAACAGTACTTGAGCAAGCCCTGACATCGGAAGTCTTGGCCATACTAGAGAGAGCCGCAACTCTCCCTCGTGCCGACACCAACAAATCTTGCAGATATCACCGTAATCGCGGTCATTCCACTAAAGAATGTTCGACATTAAAAGATAAGATCAAGGACTTGATAAAGCAGGGGTAGCTCAAAAAGTTTGTTGAACGCCCGGCCTCGTCCTGGTCTGGTTACCAGTCTCAGCATAACGACTAGTATCAGGAACGTTCAAACAGGCACCGTGAGCGCAGTCAGTCCCAAGAGCGAAAGGAGGAGCCACAAGGACAGCCTAGGCGAGTCATAAACACAATCGCGGGAGGCTTTGTGGGGGGAGGATCAACTTCCTCGGCTCAAAAAAGACATCTGCGAGTTGTTAGATCGATCAATGCTGTTGAAAAGCGATCAGCTCGAAGGTTGCCTACCATCACATTCACTGATGCAGATTTTCAAGGCATAGACCCGGTCTAAGATGACCCTATGGTCATCAGTGTAGAGATACATAATTGTATCGTGAAAAAGACGCTGGTAGATTAAGGCAGTTCGGCTGACATCTTGTATTGGAACACGTTTAAGCAGCTCGGTATACCTGAAGGGGAATTAATTCCTTATAACGAACCACTTGTCAGCTTCTCAGGAGAAAGGGTTAACACAAAGGGGTACCTCAAGCTCTTTACTCAGTTTTGTTTCGATGAAAAAGAATACCAAGACATTCAGGTGAAGTATATTGTGGTTCACGTCAACACATCCTACAATATACTACTGGATCGGCCCTCACGCAATGCCCTAGGTGCCATCGTCTCCATGCCACACCTAGCTATGAAATTCTCGTCTGACACAGGAAAAATCCTCACGTTACATGCCGATCAGAAGGCGGCTCGGGAATGCTATTTTGCCAGTTTGAGAATAGTTCCCGTCGAAGAAAAGCAAGCAAAGTCAAAAAGAGTGTACGTTGTAAACCCTCCGACATCGGTCGAACCCTCGACTTGGGATCTTGATCCGAGGATGAATGGCGAAGAGCATGTTGAACCAACCGAAGAAAAAATCCCTTTGCAAATCGGTTCACTATTATCACAAGTCACATACATCGGCACCGGCATGTTAGAAGTCGATCGTTCCACTTTAAGCAAAGTAATCATTCGGAATAAGGACCTCTTCGCATAGACGCCATCGGACATGCCTAGCATAGATCTAAAGTTCATGTGTCACAAATTGTCAATATGTGCCGAAGCCCGACCGATAGCCCAACATAAGAGGAAAATGGGCACCGATAGAAGACTCGCAGTTGAAACGGAAGTCGCCAAGTTGAATGACGTCAGATTCATTCGGGAGGTACAATACACGACATGGTTGGAAAATGTGGTCATGGTCAAAAAGCCAAACGGAAAATGGAGAATGTGTACCGACTACACTAACCTCAATAAAGCATGCCCCAAAGATGCTTACCCATTGTCAAACATTGACCAATTGGTTGACAGCGCAGCAGGACACAGAGTTCTCACCTTCCTTGACACTTACTCTGGATATAATCAAATCCACATGCATCCTCATGATGAAGAAAAAATAGCCTTCATCACCGATTCGACTAATTATTGCTATCGGGTGATGCCATTCGGCTTGAAGAATGCAGGAGCAACTTACCAGAGGTTGATGGATAAAATTTGTTGACACCAAATCGGCAAAAATATGGAGGTGTATGTAGACGATATGGTGGTCAAGTCCGGAGACCTTGTCCGACACATAGACGACCTTGCGGAAGTATTTCAACAACTCTACAAGCATGACATGAGGTTAAATCTGGAAAAGTGTGTCTTTGGCATAGCTGGAGGAAAGTTCCTTGGATTCATGTTATCGGCAAGGGGCATTGAAGCCAACCCTGACAAATGCCTAGCGGTGATCGGTATGAGAAGCCCCCAAAATATCAAGGAAGTGCAGAAGTTAGCTGGACGGCTTACATCTCTATCAAGGTTTCTTCCATGCCTAGCCGAGGTAGCAAAACCTATCATTGGGTTGCTAAAGAAAGTCAAAAAGTTTGAATGGTCTATCGGATGTGAAGAAGCTTTTCAAGCACTGAAACAACATCTCAACTCCCCTCCAATCCTTTCAAAACCTGATCCTCGGTCGAAAATGGTGGTATACTTGTGCGTATCCAGTGAAGCGATCAGTGTTGTCTTGGTGCAAGAAAAGGAAACACAATAGCCTATATACTTTATTAGTCAGATGCTTCAAGAGTTTGAAACAAGATATCAACTTCTAGAGAAAGTAGTACTCAGGCTAGTCCATACGGCTCGGCGCCTCCAACAATATTTTCAAAGTCATCATGTTGTAGTCAGAACTGATTGCCTAGTCGCCAAAGTCTTGCGCAAACCTGGGTTGGCGGGGCGAATGATGGCCTGGTCAATTGAACTTTCGAAGTTTGACATATCGTTCGAGCCGAGGGGTCCGATTAAGTCTCAATGCTTGGTAGATTTTTTCAATGAATTACAGCTGAAAGGACACTTCGAGAGTGACCTATGGACGATGCATGTTGATGGATCCTCAAACAATTAGGGTAGCGGGGTCAGAATAATTCTTGAAGGGCCCACAAGCCTGACACTTGAGCAATCCTTGCATTTTGCGTTCAAGGCCTCAAACAACCAGGCTGAATACGAGGCATTGTTAGCAGGGTTAAGGCTCGCACAAGAGATAGGGGCTTGACGGTTGATGTGTTGGACAGACTCAAAAGTCGTATCAGAACAGGTGAACAATAATTTCCAAGTTAAAGACTCCAAATTGTTGAAATACTATCACATATTCCAAGGAATGCGTACTTCTTTTAATGAAGTCCAGGTGAAGCACACGTCGAGAGAGAACAATGAGAGAGTCGATCAGTTGGCTCGGTTGGCTAGCAGTAGTCGAAAACCGGGACAACTGCGAACTACACTTCATCTGGAACTTTCAGCTCCAAGTGTGGAATCCATTGAATGTATGCCGATCACCGAACCTACCCAAACTTGGATCACTGAAATAGTGGACTTCATTGAACTCAGAAAAGAGCCGACGGACCCGTCCGCCGCCAAAAAACTCTGAACACAAGCAGCCAGATACTTGATTGTAGGAGGGGAGTTATATCGAAGGGGTTTCTCAACGCCATTGCTGAAGTGCATCGACTCGGCGCAAGCAGACTATGTTTTGAGAAAGATCCATGAGGGAATTTGTGGGTCCCATTCGAGCGGACGAACCTTAGCTGCTAAAGTACTCAGAGTCGGCTACTATTGGCCAACTCTCAAAAGTGATTGCATTCAATTCGCAAGCGTTGTCTCCCATGTCAAAGGCACGACAACCTCATTCATGCTTCAGCCGAAGAGTTACACAGCATCAGCTCTCCTTGGCCATTCGCAATGTGGGGAATGAATATCCTCGGACCATTCCCACTAGCTAAAGGTCAGTTCAAGTTCTTGTTAGTCGCTATTGACTACTTTATAAAGTGGGTCGAAGCCAAACCACTGGCTAGCATCACGGCAACCAACGTTCAAAAGTTCTTGTGGAGGAACATCATTACTCGTTTCGGCATTTCGTACGCCATCATAACAGATAATGGTCTCCAATTCACAGATCAAAAGCTTAACAAGTTTGTTTAGGACCTCGACATTAAGCACCGATTCACATCAGTTGAACATCCACAGTCCAACGGCCAGGCCGAAGTGGCAAACAAGGTGATTCTTGCAGAATTAAAAAAACGCTTGGGAAATGCTAAAGGAGCTTGGGCTGAAGAACTATTGGAAGTACTATGAGCATATCGGTGCACCCCTCAATCCACAACAAAGGAGACTCATTTTTGGCTAACATATGGTACTGATGCCATGATCCCTGTTGAGGTCGGGGAACCATCCTTTCGGTGACAACATTTCGATGACAACGCCAATGATATATCCCTCCGAGCCGAAGTTGATATGATAGACGAAGTTCGCACCAAGGCCCAGATCGTCACGGAAGCTTGCAAGCAACGAATGGCTAGACGATTCAATTCCACACTCACAAAGAGGGAATTTCAAGAAGGAGACCTCGTTTGGAGAGTCCAAGGATCGGCAAGACGCAACCAGAGGGAAGGCAAGTTAGCAGCCAACTGGGACGGCCCATTCAGAATCCAACACAATCTCCACAATGGCGCATATAAGCTTGAAGAGCTTTCAGGAAGAATCAACCCCAGAACATGGAATTCGACCCACTTGAAGAATTACTATAGTTGAAATTTTGTTTCTTTTGAAGATTGTATGAAAAGCTTTGTAAATATACCAAGCTGCACTCTTTTCCTCGATTGGTCTTTTCTCCCCTTATAAAAAAGTGCAAAGGGGTTTTGGCCGACCAGGTTTTTAACGAGGCACAAATCAATCAAGTACAATTCACTCTTATTCGCCATTTTTATTCTTTACTGTTGGCTCAAATTTTTACAGACAGGCTTCCCTCCCGAGTACCTCACTCGGCCAAGGATGTGCCTTCGAGATTTCTACAAAAGGTTTTCCTCCCGAGTCACTCACTCGGCCAAGGATGTGCCTTCAAAATTTCTACAAAAGGCTTCCCTCCCTAGTCACTCACTCGGCCAAGGATGTGCCTTCAGAATTTCTACAAAAGGCTTCCCTCCCGAGCCACTCACTCGACCAAGGACGTGCCTTCGAAATTCGTACGTAAAGGCTTCCCTCCCGAGTCACTCACTCGGCCAAAGACGTGCCTTCAGAATTCGTACGTAAAGGCTTCCCTCCCGAGTCACTCACTCGGCCAAGGACGTGCCTTCGGAATTCGTACAAAAAGGCTTCCTTCCCGAGGACGTGCCTTCATAATTTGTACGTAAAGACTTCCCTCCCAAGTCACTCACTCGGCCAAGGACGTGCCTTCGGAATTCGTACAAAAAGGCTTCCTTCCCGAGGACGTGCCTTCATAATTTGTACGTAAAGACTTCCCTCCCAAGTCACTCACTCGGCCAAGGACGTGCCTTCGGAATTCGTATGTAAAGGCTTCCCTCTAAGACTTCCCTCCCAAGTCACTCACTCGGCCAAGGACGTGCCTTCGGAATTCGTATGTAAAGGCTTCCCTCTCGAGTCACTCGCTCGGCCAAGGACGTGCCTTCGGAATTCGTACAAAAGGGCTTCCCTCCCGAGTCACTCGCTCGGCCAAGGGCGTGCCTTCGGAATTCATACAAAAAGGCTTCCCTCCCGAGTCACTCGCTCGGCCAAGGGCGTGCCTTCGGAATTCATACAAAAAGGCTTCCCTCCCGAGTCACTCGCTCGGCTAAGGACGTACCTTCGAAATTCCTACATAAAGGCATCCCTCCCGAGTCACTCGCTCGGCCAAGGACGTGCCTTCGAAATTCCTACATAAAGGCTTCCCTCCCGAGTCACTCCCTCGGCCATGGGCGTGCCTTCAAAATTTTTACAAAAAAGGCTTCCCTCCCGAGTCACTCGCTCGGTCCAGGACGTGCCTTCAAAATTTCTACAAGGTTTCCCTCCCAAGTCACTCACTCGGCTAGGGATGAGCCTTTGACTAAAACATTAACTTGCGTTTAATTACGAGTATTCAAAAACAACAAACTCATGACATTGATAGATCCAAAAGGCGCTACCTAACAATACAAGTAAAGGTTCAAAAGGCCTTAATTGGCCAAAATAAAATCAAAACATCAAAATAGGCTCTATCGGCCTAAACATACAACCAAACCTACTACTCGTAATTTCCACCATCTACCTTGTCATGGTCCTCATCGGCATCGGCATCATCCTCGGGGTTAACCTGCGTCTCCTCATCAATGGTTGACTCTGGAGTAGTAGCAGGCGCCGGCACGTCAGCATCTGGCTCGGCCCCTTCGGGCATATCTCCGAACGGCATGAAAGATCCTTGATAACAATCTTGACCCATGTCAAAATCAAAGCCCTCTCGAAATTGTTCAAAGTACTTAGCCTGCCGAACGGCATGCTGAAACCCAGCCTCATGCTGCGCCAAGATACGCTCTTGCACTTGCTCCTTGAGCTTCTCAAGCTGGGCTTTCGCCTCGGCTGCTCGACGTCCCTCCTCAACAGAGGCCTTTTGCAAGTCCAGCCGAAGCGTATCATTTTCACGCCTCAACCGATTCATATCGGCAACAAGGTCCCTGTTCTTGGACATTAGATCTTCCAAGTTAGCCAGAGCTTCAGCCGTAGACTTGTCGGCCTCTTCCAACTTATTTTTCAAGCTCACCAACTCGCTGGTCGGTTCCATCGCGAGGTGATGAGCAAGCACCATTGATCGTGCTTGAACCTCACAAAAGTAATTCCACTTGGAGACGGTGTCCCACCGATCCAAGTACTCGCGCCCGACATCCGACACAGCATCGGGCCGAACCATAGTATTTGCCGATACGTCCTCGCTTAAGAAAGCGCGTGACATAAGTGTGGGGAGCACCACAATGATGCTCCGGTTCAGCGAGGGCCCGCGGCTTGTTTTAGTTTCTTTGGCTTGTCGGCCTGCTCTTGATCATTCTTTCTCTTGGAGTCACCCTGGTCAACCTCTTTGCCCTTGTTACCCTTTCGACACTTACGATCGGGAGAAGGAGGATCTCGTTCATCCTGCAATGGCCGCGGCGTGCGAGCCACAACCGAACTATCACCCACCCCTTCGGCTTGTTTGGCCTGCGCCATCCTATCGGCCAGCAAGTTCTGAATGTTGAACGCATTGACGCCACTAGATACCATGATTCTTGCAAAGACAATGAAGTGAACATCAATATGAATTTAGTGTGCCGCTGAAGTAGGACAAATCACTTACCTATCAAGTCGTTATCCCATTCGGGGGACTCAATCACGTTTATTAGCGACCTTGTCAGCAAGCGCTGAGGAAGGCGAAGCAATAATTTCAAATTCTTCTGCTCTTCGGCTGTGAGAAGCTCTTCCGGCACAATATCGTATGGCCGAGGGGCACACGTCCAGTACAACAGAAACAAACTTTTGTCGTTCTCACCAAAGAAGAAACAACGTCCATTCAGACGAATGGTCACTCGGCAGAACCCAACTTTGAAATTCTTATATGAAGAAGTAAAGTTGTCTAAAAGTTGCCGACTCCCCACTCAGCTTAGAGACACCCACTTCGCCAAATCAGACAGTCTAGAAGTATAGAAGTAAAGAAAAAGAAGTGGAGAAGGCCTAATGCTCAGGCATCGGCACAGGTGTTTGAAACCTTGCAGTTGAGCCTCGCTTCGGATGCAATTGCATCAGCGCCACGTTCAAAACTCTTAGCACCCCCATGGTAAACTCGTCAAACGATAGTCTCACTTTGAGATCTCGCAGGAGACAGTCATAAATATAGAATGAATCCATCTTCTCTACGTGCTTGTCCAAACAAACCATGTCGGGATTCGGAAAAGCGTTGTTTCGGCAAGACCGAACCCTGATCGGATATGGCTCCTCCCTTGCATCAAAAGTTAGACACTTGGTATATTCCAAAAGGTTTGTAATCATCGTAGTGTCTCGGTAATGAGAATAGTACGATGTCACTTCCTCGTTTACCCACTCGTACTCAGGCACTTCGGGACTCCCGCTAGTGGATGTCTCTTCAGAAGTGTCTCCACTCCCAATAGGTCATTCGACTTCATTCAGAGATGGTATTTCCGTGCATGAATGACCCGAGTCACTAGACGACAACCCCTCAGATGACGATGGTCGAGCTCCACTAGCCGAAGAGCTTTCGGAAAAACTAGCCATAATACTAAACACTTACCGAATACAAGACTTTGAAACGGTCACTTGGCACGCTTGGATCGGTCTCAGAACTCACTCAAAAATTCACCTCAGATTGAAAGCGAAATACGTGGTGGGCTCTAATGCCCATGGTTTTATATAGCCAAGAAAAAAGGCAGGAAAATTCAAATATAAAAATCACAACCGTCAAATCCTACAGATCCAACGAATTCAGATTGTGTAACCTTTCAACTCCTCCGCTCAGAATCTTAACTGACTCCACTAAGGGAGAGACGAGATGGTTACCCGTGGACATTATTACCCTTGAAGAGGATTTTCTCTCTCCAAGGCTGGGGGGAAAATGTACAGGTAATACCGTTCGGCCACACCATTTGGTACGGAAAACCGATAAGAGTGGCCGAACGATGTAGCCAAAGGAATGACTCGACAATTGATCACACCAAGTAACCGACGCCTGGTCGGCCAAACCGAAGCCTTAGAGAAATACGTCATTAAATCAATAGTTATCCTTAATTAAGGATTAAGGGGTAATCACTCGAAGAAGCTAATTAGGGACGTATTACCTAATCTGGTAATCCTAGTATCGGGCCCATGGAGGACAGGGCCCATTAATGTCACTATAAATAGCTCGTGTCTCAAGGTAACGTCACTGTTCATTAATTATCATTGATATTCGTGTTTGTCCTGACTTGAGCGTCGGAGTGCCTTTTGCAGGTACCCTCCCTCTCACCGGAATATTCGTTTGGAACTCTCGTTCGGCCTTCAGAGTACAAGAAATTTACTAGTGTGCCCTTCAGACATGTACACTTTTCATTATTTGGATATAGTAAGATCATCTAAAAGTTGAAAAGATTAAGAGTGTTTAAAATCAAATCAACTCAAACGAAAAACGACAAATCAATAAAAAAAAACCAAAAAAATGATAAGAAACCACAAATTAGTGATTTGATTTGGTTTTTAAATTTTCAAAATTGTGTAGTTTGGTTTGGTTTTCATATTGCAATTTAAAACCTTTCCAAACCAAATCGCACTTATTTATAAATATCTATTTTTTCAAAATGCATAGTGCATCTATACAAAATTGACACATAACATAAAAGTTTATAAAAATTATAAGCTACTAAACTAAATATTAGAATGAAAAATTATGATTTATTTATAATGTTCAAAAATAATTTTTTAAGTGACAAATTATATATATGAGAAAAAATATTTAATATGATAATTAAAGTTATATTAAAGAAATATTTTTACTAAAATAATAAGATAAAAAATAATATTAAATATATTAAGTGGTCGAAATATTTTAATATTTGCATACTTTTAGTTTTATTTTTTTTATGTACGATCTAAAACAAATAACATATTATTATATATTTTTAGTTAATTTTTAAATAACAAATTTTTGAAATCATAAAAATCGAACCAAACCAAAATGCAAAAGATTGGCTTGGTTTGGTTTGATTTGATTTGACTTAAATTTCATAATTTGTTCAAATTGATCCAAATCAAACTACACTTAATTTTCGTGTTTGGTTTGGATGACTTTTAAGGTAAAAATCAAACTGAATCTCACTACGAGAACCTTAGAAAAGATGTTACACTCGCGACCTATAAATAAAGTAAATTTCGTATTTCATGATTTGAAATAATGCGATTTAATTATAAAAATAAAAATAAAAAGATGTACCTCTTTTTCATTTGTAAGCAAATTTTTATTATTTTAGAATAATTGCTTTCAAAATTTTAGTAAGTTTCCCTTAATATGAAAATCAAAAAACATAAAACTTTTTTGGAATTACATTTGTTTCAAAAGTCATTGGTTTTAACGGAGAAGGTAAGTAACAATTTTGAAAGAAAAAATTCAATAAAAGTTATGTTTATGTCACATGACACGAATATGTTAATTTGATGCTATTTGTGGGTCAGGAAATCAACGTTTAAGAGGTCATATTGTAAGTCTAAAACACAAATTTGTATTCAGTGCAATTTCAAAAAATATTTAAGGAATGCAAGCGTAATTTACTCTATTATTTTTTCTGTCTTATAAAATTATTCATTTAAATGATCCTTGTTTACTATTGGGTTAAACATCTTTTTCATCCTCCAAAATATATAAATGTTCATTTTTCATCTCTCAATTTTAAAACATCGACTTTTGGTCCTCAATTTTTAAAAATGTGTCAAAATTTACCATGTTGCTAACTCCATTAACTCAATTTAATGATTATCCTAATTATAAAAAAGAATTAATCATTTATACATTGTCAGTGTAACTTTACACTGACAATCAATCATATCTTTTAAAGTTGTTTATTTTATTATTATTTCATTAAATAAGCAACTGATATGACACTATTAAAAGATATGATTGGTTGCCAGTGTAAAAAAAACTTTATACTGACAGTATATAAGTGATTAACTCTTATAAAAATACATGTCATCACATGTTTACCTAAGATCCACGTATGCTTAAGTGGTCCAAGGCGCATGTAAGGTATTTAAAATCTTATATATATATATATATATATATATATATATGTGTGTGTGTGTGTGTGTGGTATTACAAAAGGTAGAAGTCCCACATTGGTTAATATTACCTTTGAAAATGGTTTATATATTAAGTTATGATATAGGCATACAAAAAGACTAGAAAAAGAGGAAAGGCTTGCACACAAGTAAATGGGCCAAGTGGGCTTCTCGTAGTGCAAATCAGATTCTGGTTCTTAAATTAAAAGTGTATAATACACAGATCAAATGTTAATCAACTGATATCAGGTCTAATCTTTAAACTTGAAAGTCTTAGATTCAAGTATTGACTTTGCAAGAATATTTAATTTTTAATATAATTTTTTTATTATTTAAAAATTTAAAAATAAAATAATCTAAAAATTATTTATAATTTTTATTATTTAAAAGTAAAACAATCTAAAAAATTTGTGTACACTATAAGTATAGATATAAATAAATAAATATATATATATATATAAAAGGAAAACACATTTATGTAATAGACTTATTTCACTAAATAAATAAATCTAAAAATTTAAATAAATAAATACAAATTATTTGATATTTAATTTCATTAATAATTCATATTTTTCATTAAATTTTAACTATTCGTTACGTTAAAACATTTTAATATATATATAAAAAAATTTAATTTTTAAAAAAAATTTAAAAATTATTTAATATTCTATTTCTTTAATTCAATCGAAAAATATTCGTAGAAACATTTGTTTTTATAATTGATTGTAAAGCAAGAATAAAATATGTGTATACGATATATCCAAGATATTAGAAGCAACAAGCCAACAAGTATCCTAGATAATAGAAGCAACCAGCCAACAAGCAAGGGAGAGGGGAATGATGGAGATGAATCAGAATATTAGGAGGATATGGCTAAGCATCATGTGATGCCTGATTCTTTTTATGTGATGTAAAGTACAAACTGCTTCATTCGTATTCTTATGATTTTTTTGACTTAACAAATCTATCTGCGGTGCCAGATAAGTCACATTCCACTTGTACCCTCTTCGACAAAGTTAAATTTTTTAACGTTATGAAGTTGGAGCAACCAACAAAATGGTGGTTAAGGAAGATTCACTTGCTTTTCTATTTCTGTGGCCATTATTAGGAGCAGAATAAAGGAAAAGGTTGATTTTTTATGCAAGTTATTAAAAAAGGCACTGTTTTTGGCTTATGGGTATTTAGTTGAAAGTTGAATTCTTTCGTATGAGCAGAGTGAAGGTTGAAGGGATAAAAAAGATGGTTTTTTTTCTACTTGAGGGCGGTGACTTGGGAACTTAAAGTATGATGAGTCTGTAGAGTTCTTTTGCAGAGATCTGAGAGAATGGAACCTCCTACGGGAATTTGTGCTTCTTTGTGGAGTTTCATACGCTTTCTTCCTTATTTCATCGGGCTTCTGCTTCTAGGGAGCATCAAAGGTGAGTGGCAATGGATCTGTTTGTGTTCTTCTGGGAAATTTTTTTTTTTTGGTTTAGTTGGGAATTTAGTGTTTGGTTTTTGTGGATTTCCCACTTTCCAATGCACGTTGAATCGAAATCCACTCTCCCAAATCTCGTACATTTAACAAAGGCAACGTCAATACAAACACACCTTAAGTTGAAGTTAGACATGAAGGGGATGATTTCTGAGAATGAAGTACTGAGGGACTACCTTTCCATATCTATTTATTGTTATTTATAATTTGTTAAAATTTCAGTGCTTTGCTGCGAAATTTATTCAACTTTCTTTTCCTAAACCAATGGTGAGGTGGTCGGGTGGAGCCTGGTGTGGGGTTTTACACGTGTTCCCTTGTGACCTATGTTTGTTGACAAATTATTCATTTTTATTAAATTAATTGCTGCCAAATGTCTAATATTATGAATTAGGGGAAATAATTGTTTGGCTTCGGATTAATCTTGTGGATTTGTTGATATGCACAAGGTGTAGTATCATAGAAACACAGTTTTGAAAGTGAAAAGAAGAAAGGAATATATTTGAATGATAGCCAACTATATTATAGTTTAAGGTCAATTTGGTCATATTTTGAGGCAACACTAAGGAATTTAAACAGTTTATGTTCTTGTATGTCAAGCTTACTATACTAGAGAACTAAGTGTAGGGTTTTGTGTGAGGAGTATGATTGTAAACCTTACCATTGCTCAAACTGCCAATCACTTCAGGAGTCCTTCTCTTCCCTTTGATATGCTTAATAGTGACAATTGGGAACACTGTGATCATACTCGGACTTTGGACAGCACATGTTGTTTGGACATATTACTGCGTTGTTAGGTGATTTCCTTGACTGCCACTCTTTCAAGTTTCTCCTCATTGTTCTATTCATGTATTATGAACTTGTAATTACTTTCTCATAGTGATTTTTCTAACGGACAGAGCTAAACAATTAGGACCTCTTCTGAAGATTGTTATCTGCCTATGTGTACTACCAGTGCTGTTGATTTCATGGCCGTTGGTTGGTATTCTTGGAAGTATTGTAGGTGGTGCAGCCTACGGATTTCTTTCACCAATATTTGCTACTTTTGAAGCTGTAGAGGAAGGAAAAGACGACAAGTTTTTCCACTGTTTTATTGTATGTTTCACTTTTAGTTGTTAAAATGCTTGTTACATCTGTTTTCTGCTCTTACCAATTACAGGAATTCTTTACATAATTGCCAGGATGGTACATGGAGTACTGTTGAAAAAAGCTGCATGGTTGTCAGGGATGTAAGAGATGTTTGTTTTCACTCATACTTCTCAGTTATGGATGACCTGCGACAAAAAGGACCTCCAAATGCTAAATACTATGAGATCAGGTTTTGTCATTGTATGCCTTACTATGTCTGTTTAGGTTTTATGTCGTTGCGTGAGGGTGTGTATTGGTGCAACGGTAGGGTTTATGTCTGGTGACCTGGATGTCACAGTTTCAAAACCTGGAAGCAATCTCTATGCTTGCCTGGGGTAAGGCTGTGTACACCTACCCTCCCTTGACCCTTAGTTGGATCATTTTGTAGATTCATCTTATGTCTTTAAAGAATTCCTTGGAATTTTTGTGTGTCCAGATCCAAATTTTATGTTCATAAAGATGTTTTTGAATGAAAGGGTCACTTAATAGTAATTTCTCCAATCATGTCTATCTGGAGTGATAGTGGTTAAGTTCTTTCTTTTGGTTCAAGGCTCCATTATTTTCCCCATTTGAGTTAGACTTTATGTAGATCACACTTTACACTTTTCAGCTTTTCAAAATTTAAACCTTAGTTGTGCAGTCTATATGTTATTGACTTGAATACCAGTTATTTTACTTTGAAATTATAGGAGCTGTGAGTTGTGAATGTTAAATTAAAAAAATATATATAAAAAAATGTCAATGTTACCTCAAGTCTGAGAAGGCAGAATGGTTTCACAGACTATAGATCAGTTTGACTTCCTGAATATTAGTTACTTTTGAAAACTCAACTCTTGAAATCACAGAGGGCACAACTCTTCTGTATTTAATACTTACTAAACTGTGTTGGTGAGGTTATTTTAATCTTGTATCATTTGCATGCCAAACTTATTATAGCAAGCTTTAGCATATTATAGAAAATATTGACAGAAGACACTGGTCTTGCACAGAATCTTAAAGAATGAGAATTTTTGGGTGAGATATCTTCTGGTTTTGGAGACATTTCAGTAAACAGTAGAAATTGAAGTAAAAAATAAATAAAAATTAATAACCAAAATGATTCTCTCAGATAATTGTTCTTCCAAATTTTGCCGTGTTTTTGGCTCAACCAACATATGGTGAACCAGGTAACACTAATTGTTTAACTATGTTCTCCTTTCTTATGCATTTTGTGTTAGTTGTATCTTTGGTGTTTTATAGATTCAACTGTACTTTGAAAGAAAACAAAATGATCTGAATTTCTGTTTTTTGGGAACATAAATCATAATATTCCAAATATGATGTTGTCAGATGCAGGACTTGTGCATTATAATTTATTTAGATTTTTTTCTGATTTAATGCAGGCTGCTTTATCTTCCTGGTGCTTTAATTGCTGCAGCTATTGGAATCATGGTTGATGGGCTAATTATATCATTTGTTGCCATATGCAAAGGCCCATACATGCTTTTTAAGGGGTGGCATAGATTGTTTCATGACCTCATTGGCCGCGAAGGCCCTTTCCTGGAGACTATATGTGTACCCTTTGCAGGTCTTGCTATCCTTCTGTGGCCACTGGCTGTTGCTGGTGCAGTTCTGGCATCAATGTTAGCAAGTTTCTTTCTTGGTGCCTATGCAGGGATTGTTGCTTATCAGGTCAGTCCCCATATCTTTTCACTCCCTATTTGTACCAAGCTACTACTGTTATTATGAACCTTGGTGTTTGGTGTCCAACTGTACCCTGAGAAAGATATGAACCTTGAGCAGTTGAGGTTTGCCATTCTCACGACACTAGCTGAGGGATAATGATCAGGAATGGAGTTGAAGGATAAAAGGGGGCTCAAGAAAGTTTATGAAAATTTGCACGAAACTAGCTGAGTCTATCAAAAAATAAGTTTTACAGCGAGTTACTTATTCTCTACCTTGAATATTAAGTTCATCCTATTATATGAGTTGACTTGCAACTTTGACATTTGACAATGTTGCAGTCAGACTAAAACTCCTATGTAGGATGAGAGGAAAGGTAGCTGTCTGTTTTGTGAAAGTAGGCTGGTACTGTCCAAGGATTCCTTTCAAATACCTACCATCTTCAAGGAGTTCCACACTAGAATGGGTGTACATTTATGGTATTCTAAAGTTACTAGGGGTAGTCACGAGGTTTACAGTGAGAGTAAAGCAAAATCAATTCAGCAATACAAAAAAGGACTGTAATCAGGTAGGAATCAAATTAAGGAAGCATCAACACTTGTCAACTTAGTGGACAGTTTTATTAAAACTAGATATAAGAGAGTTGCTCACATGCTGCATTGGAAAGGAGTGAAGGTTAATATAAAATTATGTTGCTTTCCTGTGACAACTGCCAAAGGAACACGTACTAAGCTCTTTCTCCTGGTGGTCTGTTGCAGCCTTTGCCAATAGTACAGCTATGCAGTAACATTTTGATAGAACCTGGACCAATAGGTTAGGTAAAGAAGAGAAAACAAGACTGCTTAACTGTTGATAATGAAGAATTAAGGAAACAACGTAGCCCAGGTAATTTGAGGAACTTGTAGCCTCCCAAACAATTCAGAATACTTCTCTACCCTCTCTAATTATATCTCTTATGTATATAGTTTTCTGTCTTCCTTCCCCAACCCTAATTATTGTAAGGCTTAAATACATTTTTAGTTTCTGTAAAATGAGTTACTTTTGATTTTGATCCCTATAAAAAAAATTGTTTTTCATCCCTTTAAAATTGAAATTGTTGTTTTTAGTCCTTAGTATTTTGTGATCCTTGTTAACTACTTTTGTGTATATCATACGGTCCAATGATCATTCCTAGTGACACTCATAACTATATTTGATACTATGTTAGTATGTAACACCTCTAATAACAGTAAAGATAAAGATAACGATAGACTAATAACAGAAAAGATAATGATGGCCTAAGTCCTTTGCGCCTTCCTCCTCATGTAGACCTGCCAAACAGGGGGCACACCTATCAATAACACCCCATGCCTTCCTCAGTATGCATCTTGTCCTCAGATGCTCATTTGGTCTTCCATGTTTCATTGTTAAAGATGTTAGTAGCTATAATTGTCGGCAGTCAACAATTACCTCCTGCAATTTCAGAGAACTGGGAGCTAAGAGTATATCTTTATTGTGATGCTGCAATTGAGAACAAGACATGATGGTAAAGGGGAGGTGATCATTTGCAAGATCCATCTGACTACGTTCCTTGGGATTTCACCTTGAGAACATGGTCAAAGTGCTGGCAGAGAATACCGTTATCCATTACTCAAGTATAGCATTAGGAGAAGCATGTGAGGAAGGAGAGATAGTGGGAAGAATATTGTTGTCATTTTGTAGTAACAGCATGTTTTTTAGTTGAAAGGAAGAGGGAGACATGACATGGGAATTTGTTACGGATGAGTGAGCTGAATGTAGTGGAAAGGCTGAGAGGTCGTATTAGTAAGCGTGTATTAACTCTTAGGTTGTGTTTGGATAAAAAATTTTAAAGTTTCAAAGAATTTGAAATTCTTGAAATTTGAATTATCTCGATTTAAATTTCTTTCATTTATTAAATGTTTTGTTTGGATAAATTAATTCAAATTCTTTAAATTTTGAATTCTTAGTTTGAATAAGTCAATTTAAATTCCTTAAATTTTGAATTCTTAGTTTAGATAGAGTGGTACAGAAATTACTTCTCCTTGATCTATCAGGCTTTTTCATTTTCTGATATAATTTCCTTTTGTACTGATATGCTTCTGTTATTTCAATCTATGACAGTAGAAGGGGATCCCTATGTGATTGTGTGAATAAAGTAAAATCTATTTCTATCCACATCTGGCTGCTGGGTTCCTAACTGTCTGTTTCACTGTGTTTATTTGTTCTTTGAAATGTAGGAGTCTTCTTTCTTTTTCGGCCTTTCATATGTTGTTGCTGCTTTGGCCATTTATGATGAATACAGCAATGATATTCTTGACATGCCAGAAGGAACATGTTTCCCTAGGTTTTTTTTCTGCTCCCATGTATTTATCACTGTAACTTGAAGTTAATGCTCTTATATTATTTTTACACATTTGATATCTGCTAGGCCTCAATATCAAAAAAAAGCTGATTCATCTCAAAGAACTTCTCATTCAAATTCCATCTCAAGACCAAGCTCCTTCCGGATGGCTCCTTCTCGCACATCTTCCATGAATAATAATATTGTCGAGTTGAAATCATTCGAGGTATTCTTCCAAGTATCTTGTGTCCAATGATGCATGACTTGAAATATCATCACCTTTATCTTCCTTGGATGTTCATGTTTTGCTGCTTGGATCTGTATTAAATGAATATTGTTCATGAATTGTATAGCTGTTGGATGGCTTATTCAAGGAATGTTGCCGTGTTGGAGAAAGAATGGTTTCTGAAGGTATAATTACAGGAAAAGACATAGAAGAAGCCAAATCTGGTAATGGAAATAGAGTTATTAGTATTGGTTTGCCAGCATATTGCTTATTCCACGGTCTCTTGCGCTCTGCCAAATTCAATTCCATGGGTATATTAATTAGTAAGTGCAACCCTTCAAGCAATTCTTGTTGTCTTTCCCCTTCCCTCACTCCTTTGTTATTTTTTTCTCTCTTTCCTCTAGGCTTCTATCACTTTTCCCTGCCCCTTTGTCATCTCTTTTTGAGATTATTTTCTTTTAAACATTTTGGTTACTACCTCAATGTAGGTGATGATACTGAACTAACTACCACAAACAGACCAAGGGAGATATTTTTTGAATGGTTCCTTAATCCCCTTTTGATCATGAAAGAGCAAATCAAAGCTGAGAATCTTTCTGCCTCAGAAGAGGACTACCTCGGCAAATTAGTTCTCTTAAGTGGTGATGCTGAGAGATTGAAAAAATCAAGCATTGGCCCTGCCCCTGAATCCGAGGTCAAACGTGCGGAACTTGATGCATTGGCTAGAAGGTACTTATAGAGCAAAGTTCGGTTAAAATTGAGTTTAAAGTGAAGTGATTTATGTTTGTAGCAAAAATTAATGCTAGTTTGGATAAATTCTAAACAAATACGTAAGTTAAACTCTTTGCATATGTTAAAATCAAACTTATGAACCTCAACTTTTTCAAGTACAACCTCATCTAACTTTTCCATTAACACCTATAACTTATAAGAGCTTTTATTGTATGTTAGGAATCAAATACTTATAAGTGTATATTTGGAAATTCATTTTCATGGTTCACGTCAATCCACCAAATATGTTAAAATCAAAATTATGAACCTCTACAAATACAAAAGTCACACTTTTTGCATATGTTAAAATCAAACTTAAGAACTTCAACTTTTTCAAATACTCCCTCATCTAACTTTTCCATAAACACCTATAAACTTATAAGGGCTTTTATTTATAAGTTAGGAATCAAATACTTATAAGTGTATGTTTAGAAATGTTTTTTTCATGTTCTCGTCGATCCATCAATCTTTTGCTTCTATGTGTTGCTGCATTGGAATGGGTGAACTTCCCATAGAAAGATATAAACTGGTTTGCAAAACACTATTATTATACAATTCTCAACAAAATACAAAAGTTAACTTTTTTTTAAGGTTTTCTGTCTCATTTTGTTTTCATTCTCTGATGATACACAGGCTGCAAGGGATCACCAAATCCATGTCAAGGTTCCCAACCTTCAAACGACGCTTAGATGATCTTGTAAAATCGTTATCCAATGATCTGACTGAGAAGCATGGAGGTCCAAGTCCAACAATGACCAGATCAAAGAGTGCCTTTGCTCGGTTGGTTACTTTTAAATCTTTCAAGGGTACAAGAACTAACGGGTCTGGTCAAGGGTCACAACATCATGTTGTAAGAGACATCGAAAATTAATGATAAGAATACCGTTATATATTTTTAACACCCCAAAAGAAAAATTATGTCGTAGATGTAATCTTCAGTCCATTTTGGATAGAAAATTGAAGTGTAATTGACAAATAAAATGTAATATCTCACCTTGTTATAAGCATATTTGAGAAAGACGTAGCCTCAGAAAAGATCAAGTTGTGGATCTCATGTTACATTTTCATTATGTCGACTTGCTATACTTCTCTCGAGATCAATGACTCTGATGGGAAACCTGCCTAGAATTGATCTGTTACCTTTAGCATTAATTGAAGTGCACATTTTCCCCAAGCTTGTTCAAGGTTTTTCTCTCCAAGATCAGGTGGTTCTCAAGGAGATTTTGTGTTTGCTTGAATTACAGTTTCACATGATTTTAAAATGCAACAAAAGGAGCATCCTAAAGAGTATTTATTTTAAGGTTAAAATAAAGAGTATTTATTTATAACCAAGGGAGCATCCTAAAGAGTATTTATTTTAATCTTTATAATTTCACTCATTTTATTGTTTTATACCTATAGTTTAAAATAGATATTTTTAATTTATATACTTACATTTTAATCTTTTTTAGTCTCTACTGTTAATTTTGTTTTGTAACAGCATTTTCGTGTGAGTAACATGAGTTTATTATTAAATCCATGTGACAGTGATTTATTTGGTTTTATGAACAATAATGTATCATTTAATGGTTTATTATGTATTTATCAATAATTTGATTGTTCAGTTGGATCACATTCAATTATGTAAATATTGACCATTCATAAAATCATATGGACTCTATTTTTTCTCTCTCTCAAACCATTAAATGATACATTATCATTTACAAAACTAAATATATCATCCTCATGTGAATTTAATCAGGACTAGTCCAAGGACAAAACTAACAAAATCCTTGTTTGGACCCCTTAAAAAATATTTTATATTAATATTTATATAATTTTTTAAGGCTCTATAACTTTAAAAGTTACTTACATTTTATTCCTATAGTTTAAAATAAACATTTTTAGTTTATATACTTACATTTTAATCCTTCTTAGTCTTTACTGTTAATTTTTTTTTGTAACGTCATTTTCATATAAGTAACACGAGTTTATTATTAAATCCATGTGACAATGATTTATTTGGTTTTATGGAATGTAATGCATCATTTAATGGTTTATTATGTATTCATCAATAATTTGATTGTTTAGGGACCACATTTAGTTATGTAAATAGTGACTATTCATAAAATCATATGGACTCTTCATTTTTTTTCTCTCAAATTATTAAATAACATCATCGTTTACAAAACTAAATATATCATCCTCACATGGATTTTATCATGACGACACCAACAAAATTCTCGTTTGGACCCCTTCAAAAATATATTTTATATTAATATTTATATAATTTTTTTAAGGTTCTATAATGACATTTTTTTAATATACTTTTTTCTATTTTATTTCCTAAGCAACTTCACCCCTATTTTATTTATCAAAATAACTCAATCACTATTTAAGGTGAGAAATCAGTTGAGGGGAAATTGATTTCTCACCTTTCAATTTCAGTTCCCTTCCCATTTTGTATATTATACCTGTTTGAGAAATCGGTTGTTGAGAAACTGATTTCTCAACAGGTTTTTTTATTTTTTATTTTTTATTTTCAATTTTTGTTAAACTTTTTAAATCTAAATTTTTTTATTTATTTAATAAATATAGATTAGTTAATATTTTGTATGAATTTAATAATTTTAATTTTGGTCAAAGATATAAATATTTTAATACTTTTGAATAATTCGGTTTTTTTTTTAATAAATATAGATATTTAAATAACTTTGATTATTGAATTTTTATAACAATATTATTTTATGAAATACTGTATGTTTAAATTCGTAGAAAAATATTTTTTTATAAATATCATTAAGAATGATTAATATTAATTCAAAATAATGTTAAATTTAAATTAACAATGTAGAATTGTAATTAATTTAAGTATTTGTTGTTAGCAATAATATCTTTCAAAAAAATATAAAGAATAATATATTTTTTAATAATGAAATTACATTTTAAAAATATAGAAAATTTAATATTATAATTTAGTAAATCATTTGTTAAAATTATAAATATGTAAAATTTAATTATTATTTTTATTTCCTTTAATTTGAGACATAGGAAATGAAATTATACTTTAATTGAGATGAATAATTTTAAAATATTTATCCCAACAAAATAGGAGATCCAATAAATAAGAATAACACAATCACAATCTACCAAATTACATAACAGCAAGCTAGTTTAATGATGTCTATGCCGACCAGTTCCACACCTTGGAGGTTGTCGATTCCTTATTGGGTTTCGACGACCAATGCGTGGTTGTTGTGGTTCAACTTGCTCCTCATCATGTCCTATATGAATAGTATCTGTGTCTGGATTCGATGAAACACTTCCACCGACCTCAGAGTGATAAGAAGAAAATGAAGAAAAATTCATGTTTTGCATGTAATCATATGTACTTTGTGGCTTGTGTACGTCGACGCCAAAAAGATTGCTCATGATGTCTTCTGTGGGAGTTGTTGTTGATGGTGGGGTGTACATGAATTGTTCATGGTGTGTATGAAATGGTGGATTCATTAAAAAAGATTGGGGATATTGTTCCACACTATAAGGTGGGTGGTTATCTCCAGTTACTGGGGTTTGTGATGGTATTAGATAATGTTGTTGAAATCCTATAGTTATTGGGAGTTGTGTACTAGAAGTGAATGCACCAAATGAAGAATATTGGCTACAAAGAAATAATTTTGAATTTTGAAACCATTGCAAATACTTAGGAGTGTGTTGGAGAGGCCCTTGAAGTGGTTGCCCAAAAACATGTTTGCATCTGTCTTTCCGAATAGAAATCCAATCTGCATGTTGTTCAGCCAAGTTGGTGTTGTTGTGTCCTCTCATGTCTATTTCGTGCATTTTATCAAAATTATGGGCTTCATTAATGAGGATTGGTTATCGTAAGCCAAATTGAAATTGGACTCTATCACTTTGATGTCATACTACAACTGCAAATGAAGTTAAAGCAGTACAAGAAGTCCATATTCTGGAATCCTTGTAAGCACATGTTGGCAATGAGGACTCAAATCCCCTATATGGCATCCACAGAAACTGGAAAAAGAAAAAGGTTTAGGGTATAAGTTAATTGAATAAAAGAGAGTATGTTTGAGAGAAGTTGACATCGTATTAACTCGTTATGATTCATGTTGTCATAGCTTAATCTGTAGCCAAGTAAGTCTCCATGAGGCGTGCTTGTAAATCTTAGCCCTCTTCCTGGCCATCTAAAAAAATTGTACATTGATAAAATTTTAGGTAGAATGTAGTTGTTCGATGTATTAAAGTGGTATATAAGTTAATTCATACCTCAATGCAAGCAGATATGTAATATCTCGTTCAACTCTTGGTTGGATGAAGGGCATGCGATACCAAGCCCAAGACTGCAAAAGCAAAGAACATCCACCCATTTTCTTTAACGATGGATAAATCGCCCTACACATTTCTCTATACAAATGTGCCAAACAAGTAGAACCCCAACTATATTGTCTTGCACGTTACAAGTCAACCAATAATGGTAAATACATTAAGTGAAGTCTGTTACCTGACTTGTCTGGCATAATTACATCACCAATCAACCCTAAGATATATGCCCTATAATGTTGGTGCAATTGTTGTTCAGTGGGTTCATCTGGTAGTGTAATTGTATGGTCTCTTAACCATTTTAGTTTTATGGTTGAGCCAATTAGGGCTTCCCTTTTCGAAGGTACGAATCCTAACAACTCATAACATAATTCTTACCAGTCAAAGAAAGTTGGTCCAATGACTGCTTTGTCGGCGATTCTCAAACCTAGTTGTAGTGCCACATCTTCCAAAGTGATCGTGCACTCACCAACTGGGAGGTGAAAAGTATGTGTCTCGGGTCTCCACCTCTCCACCAAAGACATTATCTGTTAAGTCAGACGAAGCAATTCCCAGCAAGATTTTGAACATGACAAATATAATGCATATTGTTATTTCTAACTTATATGTTAGTGTTTAAGATAAATATGAGAACAGATTGAAAAATGGAGTACGCATTTTTGCACATAGCATGTTTGGTTGAGATAAACGAAACATCAGACGAACTGATCAAGCATCAAGACTAAAACCTGGTCAAAAGCAAGATACAAGACAAAGCACACTAGCAGACGAAGTCTTGAAGTATCATATGAAAGGCCAAAACAAGCATCAAACAAGGCTAAGTCAAGAACAAGACAAAGTTGGAGCCTAATGGTCAACTAGACGAAGTTCAAAATATCAGACGATGGATAATCTAAGACGAAGCATCCTAGATGGAATTAAAAGTTTTCCATCTGCACAGCTGACCTGACGAAAAGAGAAGTCAAATCAGATGAAAGGAAAGGTCAAACCAGATGAAAGGAAAAGTCAAAGTCTAATTCATAGACGGAGACTCAAATTTCTAGACACAGATGAAGTATATTGAAATGCATTTGAAGTCCACTAGTCACAACGAGGAATATCATATATCGTCTCCATTCATAAGAAAAACACACGAAGTCATCCAAAAAAAAAATATGAAAAGAAAGAAGAAAAATAGAAGAGCGCGAATTCACAAGCAAAAGCTGCGAGTGTCAAAGCAAGTACACCTACTTTTCAAAAAAAGATAACGTCTTTGCAGCTACACTGACAGAAAGAGAAAAGAAATACCTAAGTTATGATTGAAGTCAAACATAAAAATAAACAAACTACGCAAAGGACTTCACGTAACTCAAATTTGGCAAGCAAACATTTAACGCAAGACCAAATGCATTAAATGAAAGATCTACATAGCCATGAACGAACTACTATCAGCACCAATGGGAAACTCCGTCTCAACGGACACATTCAAATTCAAACAACGGGCAGATTTATCACAAGGCTATAAATATCAAGACCTGAGAAGAGAAGAAATAGAGAAGTGAAGCAGCGAGAAAAGAAAACATTAAAACATTCTCATATCTCTTCCTATACAGTCTTGAATATCTGTGAAAAACTAAGATAGCTTATCTTAGTGAGTGTATAAATTACCCTATCCTCTCTACGAGAGTTACATACACACTCTAAACACATATCCTTGTAAAACTAAGGTTGAGTACCTTAGCGAGTGTAGAAACCATACTATCCTCTATGTGAGAGTTATACACACACTCAAAACCATTCATCTACTGTAAAGCCTGAAGAGGCTATTTGAAAGAATACTTGGAGAACCATAAGTGGTTTAAGAATACTAGCGTCGACAAGTGAAGTTGACGAATCAGGAGTGGTTGAGAATACTCGGGGAACCAGAAGTGGTTTAAGAATACTAATGTCAACGAGTGAAGTTGACGAACCAGAAGTGGTTGAGAATACTTGTAATTCGTTGTGATTAGTGGAACCCTTCAGTTGAAGGAGACTGGGCATAGCTCAGGTCGAGTGAACCAGTATAAAAACATTGTGCACTCTTTATTTCTTTTCAGACGAAATTTTATTTAACTATTATATCATTACAAATTTCGTCCACTTATTAAATCCTTTTTACAATAACCATTTCCAGATGAAAAATATATTTTTTCAACTCATTACTTAGAAAAATATTTTTACCAATAAGAAATTTCTTCTTCAAGCAGATGATAAATCATCAGACTGAAAAATCTTTTTCTGAGCCAACCGTGCATAGTTTCAAGTGTTCAAAGTAATATTTTCATTAGACAAAAAATAGTCTCGTTGCGAAACAATTTTAAAACTCTTTCGTTCACACACATTCAACCACCCCCCTTCTGTATGTTTTTCCGCTAACTTCATTATCAAAAAATCATCAATTTTAAAATTTCTGATTTTGGCAACTCGCCAAAGCCAGCAACCTCCAACAAGTGTTCAATTCTTGGGTCAGGTGCAGGCATAGAATGATAGTAAGATTGAATTACTTGACCACTTGTTGTCTGCAAATATGGTAGAATTGAAATGTTAGTAATGAATAATATTACTTGTAAACATTATGAAATATATATTAACTTACCATAAGATGAGTTTCATTTGACCTATGGAGGTGTTGTTTCCACAACACAGTTGAAGATGAAAAAGACATTCTTGAAGAACAATAGCAATAAAATTGAAGAATGTAATAGCTAAAGAGAATTGATCTTTTGTTGTGTGTTTAAGGTTAGAACGTATGTAGTGTATATATAGTGCAAAAAATTTGAGACAGTTAATATTATTGTGATGAATTAGTTTATTGTGTCAGGAATCAAATACTTTATGTAGAGTGTCATTGTCTTCGTGATAGAGTGTCAAGAATCCAAAGACTGTGCGCAGAGTGTCATCAATTGCTTTATCTCATTGCATCAGAAAGTTAATGCTTTATGTAGAGTGTCATTGTCTTTGTTCCAGAGCGTCAGGAATCCAAAGACTTTGTGCAGAGTGTCATCAATTGCTTTGTCCTAGAGCGTCAAAAATTTCATGCTTTATGAAGGGTGTCATTGCCTTGGTCCCAAAGTGTCAAGAATCCAATGACTTTACGTTTGTCCACATTAGCTTGCACGCACATCAGGAATCTAATGCTTTAGTCATGAGTGTCATTGATTCAGAGTACCATTGATTCATAGTGTCATTGATTCAGGGTGTCATTGATTTAGAGTGTCATTAATGCATGCGCGTTAGGAATCCAATACCTTTACTGATGAGTTTCATTGATAGAACCCTATCTCCACATTCTATTTAAATGAGACCATTCTTATTTTCAAATGTAGAGTGCAATTGATCCAAATATTCTTGTTTTCAAATTCAGATATACAAACTCTTTGTCTACTATAATGTATTCCTCTTCTTTTCGCGTGTTGGTCTTCTTCAATGGTGAAATCACTCAAACAAACAAAGGGGATACTTTTGTATCCTCTGACCTAATGTTTTTCTCAGTTACTCCACGTATCACACTTGATGCGTTGAAAGCCAAGATCCAAATAAGACTTAACTTACCACAACCACATTTAGTCAATCAACTTTACTTCTGATATCCACAAGTGATAGGTGAAGGAATGCTTAATTTTCAAGCTTTCAAGCTTACCGATGATGAAGATGTTCATGGTATGATTCAAATGGTTCGTAGCCATAAACTTTTTACTTCTGCTCAACTATATGCGGATCTCACACCAATAAATAACAACCCTCCACCTTCCTATCAAAACCAACATTTTCCTATGAAAACCAACCTTCTACCTATCAAAACCAACCTTTTTCCTATGAAACCAACCTTCTTCTTATCAAAATCAACCTTCATTATCCACACACAAGTTCTTTCACCCACCTAGTTTCTACCCTTTTCAAAGCACCTATGACTCACTATACCTGAATGATGATCCTTTACCACATGGATCCTTTACCAACCTCCTTACATTTGGAGTCCCACAAGAAGAAGAAGAAGAAGGAGTTCCTGAAGTTGGAGTTCCTAAAGAAGAAGTCGGTCCTTTTAGTAAGGGCAAAGATGATGTAAGACTCCAACGAGACGATGATAAGACGAACAAGATCTTAATCTACAACAGCCTCAACATGTAGGCACATCTTCAACCACATTCAATTTCCCATCACACATGCATAATGTTGATTTGCAAATAGATTTCGCCGACCCTGAGTATAGACATGCACTTGACCATGTTGATGTCAACTATGCTCCTAACACCCTGTTTCAAGGCATAACTTTCGACCCAAAGGAGGAAGTCCAACATGTTTTAAACGCATACCATATAAAGAAAGGTTTATATTATAGGGTGGAGAAATCGTCACCAACATTAATTGTTGCACGATGTGCTAACAATGGATGCGATTGGAGTTGTAGAGCAACTTTCATTAATAAAAGCCAAAAAATGGGAGGTTCGTAAGATATCAGATGAACATTCTTGTTCATCCCCTGTTATCACACAAGATCATGTCAACCTTGGCTATGTATATATTAGCAAAAATATTCTTGCATTGGTGGAGAGTGATCCATCAATTTCAATTCCAACAATAATAGCACGCATCAAAAGTGTTGAAGGGTACACAATCTCATATCGCAAAGCATGGATGGCAAAGCAAAAGGCAATTGAAGACTTACATGGAAATTGGGAACAATCTTACCATGATTTACCCAAGTTGCTCAATTCCATGACAATATTTCTTAATGGATTTGTTATTGAGAAGCAAACAAGGCCACTATACAACCAACAAGGTGAGATGGTTCATGATTATGTTCAATTCCATAGAGTATTTTGGATATTTAAACCTTGTATCAATGGGTTAAAATACTGTAAGCCCATTGTTCAAGTTGATGGCACATTCTTGTATGGAAAATACAAAGGAACTCTCCTCGTGGTCGTGGCTCAAGATGGTAACAACAAAATCTTTCCAATTGTCTTTGCCATTGTTGAGGGTGAAACAACAGATGCATGATTTTTCTTTCTACATTACCTAAAAAGATATGTTTTCCCTCAAGATGGCCTTTACTTAATTTCTGAAAGGCACGAGTCCACAAAAAATGTCTACGCTGGACAAGGAAGTGGTTGGACATCGGAAAATTCAGTGTATGTGTTTTCTATTCGTCATATTGTCCAAAATTTCATGAGGCATTTCAAGAATGCAAAAAGAAAAAAGATAATCATCAACATGGGTATGTAGGTTTTTTTTTTAATTTCAAACTTATCATTAATTATTTTTATGTTTGACCATATTTCAACAATACTATGACTGAGCCAAGATTCAATTACTACTACAACACACTGAGGAGAGAACCAGAAATCAAAGGTGTAATTGAATGACTCAACACTATACCAAAAGAACAATGGACTCTTGCATGGGATAGTGGCCAACGATGGGGACACATGACTACCAACTTGGCAGAGGCAATAAATTCCATTCTTAGAAAAACAAGAAACTTGCCAATTTCTACAATTATCATGTCGACTTATAAGAGACGTAATGCCTTATTCATCCAAAGAGGGAAAGAAGTCGATAAGGCTGGCCAAATTTATACTGAAATAATCAATAAAGTTATGAGAGATGTAGAATTAAAGGCTAATAGTCATCATGTCCTCGAATTTGATCGTTATAGTACATGTTTTCTAGTGCAAGAGACCATTAACCTAAGAGAAAGACGATCGATTGGAAATTTCACGGTTAGACTACATGACAAGTGGTGTGACTGCGAGAAATTCCAGAAGCTTCACATGTCATGCTCCCCATGTTGTGGCTGCATACATTAGATATACACATTATAGTATGTTTCAAATGTATATAATGAATTATTTGGTGAACTACCTAACAAATCTTATTAGCCGGATTGTGAAGAACTACAAATCATACCAAATTTGGAAAAGATTAGAAATAAAAAAGGTCGTATGAAGTCATCTAGAATACACACTTAAATGGATATAGTTGAACCAAGACAACCAAAAGGATGTTCTCTGTGCAGCCAAGAAAAAATGTCCTTATCGTCAAGGGAATTCAAGTCAACAAGCTTAAATTGACAGTTTTTTAAGGCCTACATCTAAATTTCGATTGATTTTGTTGTGTGTCTTTCACAAGTATCATGTTTGTAATTTTAATTTGTCTTTTCATTCCAACAATTTTGTACTCTTTTTTTTACCATTTCTAATATTTAATTAAATAATACTATCATTTATTTAATAACAAATATAATTATCTATAATTATTAATACAAAATCAATATATTAAATAAATTATACATATTTACAAACATAACAAATTAATTATTAAATTAAATTATTCAATTTTTTATATTTTATAAATTTAATGTAAATAATAACATCAATTTTAAAAAATTAAATATAAGTATAATATTGAATTTTGAAATTTATACAT
>NW_017984108.1:387214-491705 GCF_000340665.2 Cajanus cajan | reverse complement strand
TAAATTTAAAATATTTAAATTATAAAATATATTAAAAAACTTAATGAGAAAAAGAAAATAAAAATATATACATATTTAAAAAATTTTAAACAAAATATGTATTTTTTGTATAAAATATATTAATGTATTTAATTTAATTATTCAGTTTTAAATAAATTAGTTATTAAATATATGTATATATAACCAAAAAAGATTAATTGTTTTATTAAATTTTAATTATAAATTTATTAAAATATTTTTTAAATTTAAAAAGTTTAACAAAAATTGAAAACAAAAAAAAATTAAAAACAATTAAAAAAAAACCTATTGAGAAATCGGTTTCTCAACAACTGATTTCTCAAATAGATATGATATACAAAATGGGAAAGGGGCTGAAATTGAAAAGTGAGAAATCGGTTTCCCCCAACTGATTTCTCACCTTAAATAGTGATTGGGTTATACATACAAATATTTGTCATCTCACAAGAGTAAGAGTTATGATGAGAGAGGTAAAGCAGAATATGGAATAATGGTGTTGATGAATGAGATTCAAAACTTTATATAAGTGAAATTCAGAAGATTCATCGGTGAGAATTACTCAGTTATATTAAAATAGAGATGCTGTAAACAGAAGAAAAGGAGGTTTATTTTGGTAATGTATCAAGATTCAAGGCAAAGACTATATAGCTAAGGATCCAAGCATCTGGTTCTATGTGAAACTTATCAATAGGGAATATTAGGGCTTATTTGATTCCTTTCTCACTTATTTTTTTCGTTTTAAGAAAAATCTAAAACAATTTTACATTGGCTAATAATCAATTTCTAATTCAAAAATCTATTAGGTTTTGAAAATTATTTTTAAAATAAAAAACAAAAACAAAATGCTTACTCAAATCAAATGTTTCTGCTCATGTTCTCAGGAGATAAACTTTTAGAAAACAGAACTACGCTCGGGAACTTTCAAATGTGCTCAATAGACAACTTTTGAAAAAGAGAAAAATGTTTTTAAAAACAGTAAACAAACAAGTACTTATTCTTTTTTTTTTTTTGCTTGCAGTTCTTTGGGTTTGATTCTGTTCAACCATCCGTTTTCCTTTCCGATGGTTGGTTCCTAACAGATTGTAATCACCTAATGCAACTACTTCAAGAGATTTAAGAAGTATATGGATATAAAAGGAAAAGGAACATGGCAAGTAACTATTCTATGCAACAAAGTTAATTGAATATTTGGCTTCAAATTTGTTGCATCACCTTACCTTTTGGTTGTCCCAATAATCAGTAACACCAAAGAAGAAATAACAAAGAAACAAAATTAAAGATCTCAAGAGAATAACCCTTTCCCTATGTCCTGCCCAACTTTGTGCAATGTAAATCCAACCATAGCAAAAAAATGGCGAGGAGTTTCTCAAATATGTTTGACAGAAACAGACATAATTTGTACGGAAAATGATACTATATCCGCATCATGCATGGATTTGCAGCAATTAAAACATCAATATCTAAATAAATTTCAACAAATGTCAATTCAATCATACTGAGGACACAACCTACCATACAAAATTCATAAAATAAAAGAACAGATTTCATTCGGAATACAAAATAACACCAACAACAAATCTTTCCTTTTCATGAAGAAACGAATAATGGCAGCAATTGGAAAAACTGTCAAGATTAATATTATACTATACTTAAGAGGGACAAATTTCCATGTCCTTTCAAATATTTGAGCAGAATTTGAGCAATAATTCTAATGATAGTTCCGCAAAATGGGTTACATCTCTATTTTGCTAAGAAAAGTGGAAGAAAACATGACTGTGATTCTCTTACCTTCTTGGCTAAGGATACAAAAAATCTCAAGCTATGACAGAGCAGAATGTACAGAGGCTACAAAATATTTGACTATGCTAATTTCAATGTATTAAACTACTTATGGACTTTCTTGTGTCTGTGAGTGATAAATTTCACTTCTATCAAACGGTTTACTACTTCTCCTGGGAACACCAGCCAAGTTGTAGAATTCGGTCAATGTTTTTCTAATTTGCACTGTCTTCTTTTTATCAGCAGGGCGAGGTCCTAAAAGACCTAATTCAATGGTTGCACCGTTGGCCTGAGAGGATTGTACAACTGCATCATAAGCTTTTGTAGAGAGGGTAAGGCCTTCGTTCTTAGCTCTCGTATATAACTGATATGCCAGCCTTGGCTTTCCATCATTTGCAAGGGCCTCAATCAGCATTTCGTAAGTTATCTTATTGGGGGAGATGTTCTGAACTTTCATTCGGTGAAACCATTCATATGCTGCACTGCTCATACCATTCCGTGCACAACCGGTAATTATTGCATTGTATGTCACTACCGTTACCTCAATTCCTAGTGTTACCATCTCCTGAATGATGGCATCAACTCTATTAAAATTTCCCAGTGCAGTATAAATTGAAGCCAAGATTGTGTAGGCATAAGCATTTGGTTCAACCCCAACCTTGACCATATGGTCCCACACACGGAGCGCTTCATCATAGAGATTCCCCTTTTCAAGTGCACTCAATAAAGCCCCATATGATACTATAGTGGGTTTTTCACCATTTTCCACCATTCTCTTGAATATTTGCACAGCTGCAGTAGTTTCTGAAGCCTTGGAACAGGCCACAAGAACTGCATTCCATTCCTTACTTCCCGGTTTTAGGCCTTTATCCTCCATCTTGTTTAACAACCTAACACCCCATCTCCAAATTCCTTTTCTCTTGGCTGCACTGAGAAGAAAATTGAAGTGGGAAACTACCAGTTCATATGACAAGTTATTTGGTTTTGGTCCTTTGTCCAATAAATCTTCATATACCTCTAACGCTGCCCACCACTTCTTGGCTTTCCCCATCAACCAAATTGCATGGTTGCAGACAGACAAGCTGATCTTATCATACCTTCCTCTTATTCTATTGTACAGCTCTTTCACAACAATGTAGTGATCTTCACGGGTACAAGCCCACGAAAGCCGCTCAAGTTCAGCCTGCGTCAGCTGAATCCCAGCATTATCCATGTCAACAAGAAACTTCAACACATTGTTGCTTAAGTTATCACGACTGACAAGCCAACTGCGCATTACTTGATAGCAAACACGGATAGTGAACTTCTCAAGCTTCATGAATTCTTTCTCCCAATCTTCTCCGTCACCCTCTTTTCCTATTTCACCTTGACGATATTTTTCTCTAAACTCCACAAAGAAATTTAGAGCTCCATAGCCATCTTCCATTCTCCGATATGCCAACAAGGCTTGAGAATAGGATACCGGAGACGGGGTAAGGCCATTTTTCTGGATCTCCTCAAGCATATTGAGAGCTTTATCACACTCTCCTTTCTCAACATAAATTGCCATCAAGGTGTTGTATGTCACAACATTATAGGTGATTCCATCTTCAGCCATTTCATTGAGAATGGCCTCCATTTTCGCAAATTGTCCAGATTGTTTAACTACACCTAATAGACCATTATATATGAAAAGGTTAGGGCCAAAGATTCCATTCGTTTCTACCTTCCTCTTCTTCATCCAGTCAAAAAGAATCAATGCGGAATCCATTCTTTTCTCTTTACCAAAACCACTAATCACCGTTGAAAACACCTGGAGAGGCAAGTCCCCCTTGTCCTCAAGAATCTCCTCCACATCCTCCACTGTCTTCGCTGTCCGCAATCTCAAGGCAAGAGCTCTAACATCAACCTTACCATCACACTCCTCTTTGCCACCTTCCTTGCTACTGTGATCAGCATGCAATTTTTGTTCACAATCACTGTCCTGAACTTGATCCAAATTCAAAGAATTTACACTCTCTAACCCACAGCTAATCGATTCTTCGTTAGAATCCATCTTCTCCTTAACTAATTCATCATTAGAATCCATCTTCTCCCCAACCAATTCACTCTCAACACCTTCCTCCTCCAATGCCCACCCCAAGGGTGGAGCCAAGTCTCCAACATGACTCTTGTTTGGGTTCAAAATGATACCAAATTTGGGCCCAGAACATCCCAAAATAAACCCACATCTAAAATCCAATTTTGGGTGTCTAGAAAATACCACAGTTCCATACCCTCTTGAACACTGAAAAACACTAACTTTTGCACCACGAGAAACGGAAAAAACAAAACCCAGTTTCACCCTCCTTCTCCTGTTCAGATCAGTGACACCAGAAGGGCCTAAATCAAAGCGAGGGACCTCCCAGTGGTTAACTTTGAAGGGCCAAACGCTAATCATTTCTCAGAAATTTAGAAGCAAAAGAGGAAAACCAACTTTCAAACAATTGAAGTTCTAAGAAGTCGCAGGGATAATTGAGGAAGCAGCATGAGATGGGTTCTTACCTTTCACTGAGCCTCATTCGAATCAGTTGAAGAATGGTGACTAAGGGCAACTCGCTTTGTCCCAGCCATTCGTTTGCAGCGAATCAAATGGATAAAGATACACTGAGCATAAAAATAAAGTTTTAAAAATTATTAAATTGTATAAATAAATAGAGTAAATCGAAAAGAGTAAAAAGTGGGTGGGGATGACGAACAATTGTAACCATAAGTGTTCTTTTATTTATATAATGATAAGTGTGTAATTTTTAGTAATTATTATATTATTTAATAATTTTATTTTAAATATAAATTTTGTTGAATTATAATTTTATACCATCTTATATGTTTATATTAAATTTTATTAAAATTAAATAATAATTTAAAAATGATCAAAATGTTTATATTTTAATAAATTTTAAAATATATATATATATATATATATATTATATCAATTCTATTCTATAAGAATGAAGTATCAAATCATTTTAGATTAATATAAAATTTTGTATATATGATCTAAAAGTAAGAAACTTTTACTCTAATGATAAATTTTAAAAAATTATATTTAATATAAAATTATTGAGTTGTATAATAGTTGATAAAAATTACATCAAGATCACTTAAACCCCTTCTCTCTCACACACACATATATAATTAGTAATTTAGTTAATAACATTAAATTTATCAATAACTTGGATTACTTTTCAAAAATTACCCTTAATATTTTTTACATTCTTTTATTTCTACTTTATTATTTTTCACCTAATTAATGTTTAGAAGGAGAAAAAACTTTATCTTTATCTTTATCTTTATAATAACAAAAGGAGAAGTGTAAATTTTGTTTTTCTATAATTATGTTTAATTTTAGAAATTGGTATAATTATGATGAGATAATTTCAAATGATTATGTACCACCCAACTTGATTAGGTCAACTTGGCCTTGTCCTACTCCTCACACTAGGCTTTCAGCTAATCATTATAAAGTGAAACTATAAGCGGTTAACTCTTAACAACTAATGAGATATCTTGACATTAATTTCTTCTAGAATACCGTAATCAATCACATTATATTCACCTGGCAAAATATCTTTTCTTATCAGGAATAATATATTCGTTAATCAATAATAATATTTTTCATGCAATCATCGAAATATATCTCTAAGATATCATACAACATCATTTCAATACTTAAAGAAAAGATTAATCACCTATATGTAGGGCACAAGGTATCATTCTAGCCTATTTTCATTCTTAACCTAAACTCTCCTCTAACTTGATCATTGGAGTGTCTTTGCAAGTGTCCCCATCGTTGTAGATATCGGAGCAAACAAAACATCATCCTTGTCGTTAGAGCACTAGAAAATTTTGGTAGGAACATTTGGCATCCATCATAGGGTGGAATTATCCTCTAGCCACACATGATTCTCACTCGAAACCAAACAATGAACAACAACATAGTTAGAACCTTCACAACAAACCCTGATTCACCATAGGCTCGAGTATCACACTATCCAATGTCGAATTATTACAATGCATGAAAGCCATTCAAAGACGTTAGAAGAATCCTTGGTAGCCCTTCATCGACAACACGAGACCAATTGTGTGCATTATGAAGCCAATCACGTACATTACAAACAAGAACTGTGGGCTCTACTCCAAGAGAACAACATCCACTTAGAAACCAGTGTCCTAACAATAGAGGATTACACAACCTCTATATTGACCTAAGACACTAGCATCACACAAAACTTCTAGCTCGATGAGGATAGTCATTACCCTCCTCAAGCTCCCATAAGGCAGCTTGTCAACAAACATTGCAACCATACCTTCACTGACGACATCACCATGTTGAGCCCAATGTACAATGCCTACAAAATAAGCATTGTAAGGCTTGTCGAGATGAACATGATCTCTCCACTGATAAACATCAAAATAGGTTCAATCTAACATTTTACAGTAGAAATCTAAATTAAGGAGGTTATTCTTTTATTACTCCATGATAAGACATCAATATCACTACTAGCTACACACATGAATGAAATACACTTTATTAATATTTGAATGTGTCATCCACACCATGATATGATATCATTGCTAGCTATGTACATGCATGAAGTACACTTTACTAATATATGAATTATTATATTCAATATTATTTTGATAAAAAAAATTTGGCAAATACAACAAAGTTATTTATTATTTTACTATCAAAACCCTTTTTTTTTTCTTCTTTTCCTTTCTTCAAAGTTGCAACAATTGTCATATGACTCCCCCAATGTCACTCATAAGCAAAGTCACAAACTTTAAAGTTCATCCATGATTTCTAAGCAAACAAGTTCTCGTGCCCTTCACATGACCTTCATGCACACGTGATTTCTGAGCAAATGAGCTATCATGTCCCTTACATGAACCTCCAAGTTCCTGCATGATTTTCGAGCGAATGAGCTCTAACACCCTTCACACAACCTTCATTCACGTGCGATTTTTTAGCAAACGAGCTCTTGTGTCACTTAAACAAATCTCCAAGTTCGTGCATGATTTCTAAGTGAACTAGCTCTCACACGCTTCAAATGACCTTCGTTCATAGGTGATTTTCAAGCAAACCAGCTCTTGCACCCTTCAAATGACCTTCGTTCGCACACGATTTTCAAGAAAATAAGTGCAGAAGTACAAATAAAATGGAAGTCTTAAGGAGACACTTGGAATCTCAATAAGACCACTTCCACAAGTGAATGGCCAAGTTTTACCCAAAATGAAACAAGCAAAATTCTTGAACTTCTTTCAAGTGTTTGCTCTCTTAGTGTTTGATGTAGCTCTTCAAGTCTCCAATTTTCCACAAGGGAGTTGTCCCTCCTAGGCTCTCCACAACAACCTAAGATGCTACCTTATGAAATAAGGATTGCTCCACCTACAAAGAAGCACAAAGCAAACCAAATCTCTTACACAACAAGAGAGTTAATGAGAGAAGACTAGAAAAACAAAATTAAAAGAAACTAAACTCAAATAGAAAGAGATGTTGACATACACAAATAGATTCAAAAATAGACAAAACTAAAATTAAGTTTTCAAAGAAAGCTAGCACTCAAAGAGAAATGTGCTATAAAGGTTCTAGAGTGGATTAAGAAAACTAAAATAAGGAATAAGAAAAAAAAAAGAATTAGAGTAGAACCTTTTTTTCTCAAAGAATCTAGTTGCAAAAATCAATTGATATTTAAATTTTCTTTTATCTTTTATTCAGCTTTTTCTTCCAAATATTTGTATATCTTGTTTTATGCAATTTGAATTTGAATTGCATTTTTTTTTTAATTTAGGAGCTTTTTGGCCTTTTTCTTTTAATTTAATAGAAATCAAATTGAAATTGCAACTAGTAGTATTTTAAATTCAAATTTAAATTTCCAAGTGAAGAGAATTAATTTAAATACATGTGCACTTAGATTCAAAGAATCTCAAGCTTAGTTTTCACTTAGCATGTGTCGCACTTAAATTTTAAATTTCAAAATTCAAATTCACAAGGAATATGTATCCTAAATTTTGGAGCCAAAAATTTTGAACAAATAAAATTGAAGGGATATTTGAATTTTTGGAGGCAAATGAAATCTGAAATTTAAAAAAGACATAATAGAAACTTAACTCTATGAATCCACTATTACTCTAATAATGGATATGAAATCAAATATGTAAAATAAAAAGCACTAAGCACCAAACAAGGTCACAATATATTTGGCCAAATAAAAAAGATTAGCAAAAGAATACTAAAATTAGGTTAAACTAGTTACCATTTGAATTTATAACATATAAAGAACTAAACAAGACTTACTAGACAACTTGAAGATTCAAAAATCAGAATCATGCAATTAGAAGCAAAATGACTGAATCAAATAAGAACAAGACTCAAACAAATGAAAAATAAGCACAAGATAAAAAAAAACCTAGTAAAGCATAAGATTGAGAAATTAAGGAATTCAATCTAGAACATGTAGATCCATCCAAATTCATGTAAAAATCTAGCTCTACCTCAACAATACTCAACCAAGACATATAAGAACATTTTTGACAATTTTAAATGGTGAAAAGAAAGAATAAATCTCAAGGAAGCTAATCATGGCTCATGATACCAAAATGATGGAAGTTAGTTGAAGGATAAAGCATGATTCCTTCTCCAATGGCTTTCTAAGACCTTGATCTTCATCCTCGAGCTTCAAGAGTGAATTACACCGAACAAAAGAAAAAGAAAAGAAAAGTAGAAGAAGGAAGAATGGAGGTTGGCGTGCCAAAAGCTTCAAGAAGATTTCATTTATATTTGATTTGAGCATGCTTTAGGCACATTACTCAAATGTAATGCAAACGAGCTCTAAATTACATTTAACTTTAAGTGCAATGTACATAAACCCTATAAATCCTATACAATAAATTCTAAAATAAAAAACCCAAGGCTAATAAGTCTAAAAATAGGTCCATTAAGTCTTAAGGCCCAAAACCCTAATCTAGAAGGCCAACAATACAAGATCACAAATATGATGTCTATACTATACTATAATAATATAATATGAAAGAATACGGGCTTCATGAAGTAGCCCAAGTAATAAGGAAATAGGGCCCACTAATCTTTATGCTAGCCCAATTCTAAGTGCTCCTAGCCACCTTGTGATAGGCCCAATGTGTATCTTCATGAGTGGTCTTCATTAAACCAAGTAATGTTATGGAATAATAGACTAGGACACCCTAATTTTCAATATCTTAGGCCACTACAAGAATTTCGTGGATTAGCGAGAGAATTTAACGAGGGATATAAATCCAAGCTATTTCCTCACTAATTAGCGAGGGACTGGGGAGGAACATAGTTCCTCTCTAATCCCTCACTAATTAGCGAGGAAATAGCTTGGATTTATATCCCTCGCTAAATAGGATCATTTTGCGACTAACCTTTATCTCCTCGCAAATCCGTCGCTAAAGCTAGTGCTTATTTAGATAGAAACTTAGGTCCTCGCAAATGCCTTGCAAATCACTCGCCAAATTATGAGCCAAAATATAAAAACGAATTTTTCATCTAGCGAGGGAGTTTTCTTGTCGCAAATCCCTCGCTAATGAGTTATAAGTACATCCCTCGCAAATCCATCGCAAATTAGGGAGGGAAAAGGTTTTTCGCTAATCCCTCACAAATAAAAGATTTCGTTGCTTGTAGAATTTGAAATTCAAGTATTTGTAAAATTTCTTGAAATAGTAGAATTTCAAATTCTCCCAAAAAAGTAAGAATTTGAAATTCCTTATATATATTTTTTATTTTACTTATATATTTTTTTATCTTATTTGTTATCTCTTCATTTTTTTAATTATTGAATATTTAAAAATATATTTAAAATTATTAAATATTATCTAATACTAATTTTAAAAATTATTAAAATTATCTAACATTATCTATTAAATAAAACTATTGATTAAAAGATAAAGTATACAAATTTTTAGACTTAATTTATTGAATAAGAAATTCAATATATAACGTAATTGCATTCATTAAATAACTCTTTTAAGAGTTACTTTTGAAGTAACTGAATTTCCACTCATATATATTTTTTAAAACATACATATATATATATCATCATCATAAATTTTAAATATAGTTCATATGTTTACAATATGAATTTAGTCCGTGTATATTTTATTTTCTTAATTATGATAATTTAAAATATTTTTGTTTATTTTGATTTATATATGAATTTAGTCTCTGTAAGTTCATGTTTTCTCAATTTTAATTCTTTAAATTTTTATCCTTATAAATATGCATTTTTCAAATTTTAGTTCTTTAAATATATATTATAATTTTATTTCACTTTAGTTCGTGTAACTTTGTACTAACAACTAAAAATTAGAAAGAAAAAATATAAACTTATATTGACTAAACTTTGAAAAAAAAAAATATTATAAATATTGAAATTGAGAAAGGATAATCCTATAAGGATTAAAAATAATTTTAAAAAATTGGAAAGATCAACATTAAAAAGCTCTAAATTAATATTTAGCTTATATTTCATATATAATATCATTCTCAATAAAGAAATGATTGACCAAAATAGAAAGATGCAATTAAGGCAAAATTAGACTCGCTTGTTAAACGAAAAGTTTTTGGACCAGTACTATGTACACCAAAAGGTGTAAAACCAATTGGATTCAAATGGATTTTTGCGCAAAAACGAAATGAAAATGGTAAAATTATGAGATACAAAGCAAGACTAGTTGCTCAAGGTTTTTCATAAAGACCCAGTATTGATTTTGAAGAGACATATTCACCTGTAGTGGATGCAAACACTTTTCGATATTTAATTAGTTTGGTTGTACATGAAAAAACTTAGTTTACATCTAATGGATGTAGTTACAACATATTTATATGGCTCTCTTGATGCTGACATTTATATGAAACTCTCAGAAGGACTTAATTTTCCTGACGATGCAATTTCTAGAGAAGATTATTCGATCAAATTAAATAAGTCCCTATATGGGCTAAAGCAATCAGGTCGTATGTGGTATAATCGACTAAGTGAATACTTGTTACAAGAAGGATATAAAAATGATCCAATTTGTTCATGTATATTTATAAAAAGATCTGAAAATGGATTTGCCATAATTATAGTTTATGTAGATGACATAAACATTATTGGAACTCCTGAAGAGCTTTTAAAAATAATAGATTGCTTAAAGAAAGAATTTGAAATGAAGGATATAGGAAGGACAAAGTTTTGTCTAGGACTGCAAGTTGAATACTTAGAAAATGGAATTCTTGTGCATCAAGAAACTTATATAACAAAGGTGCTTAAAATGTTTTATATGGACAAATCACATCCATTGTGGACTCCCATGGTTGTAAGATCTTTAGATGTTAAAAAAATAAAATAAATTTCACCAGAAGTGAATTTTTTTATTTATATAAATTTATTACATTGTGTTTGATCCTTTGTTATAAATGAGGTCACCACCGGAAGTGAAATAATTTTGTTAATATTATAATGTTGAATGATATTTGAGACACTTATAAAAATTATGACTAGCGAAGCGTGTCCTCAAGCCTATTTAGGTTTTGTGTGATTTCTTGAAAAGATTATGAGTTTTCCTACATCCAAAATTTGATATTGTTCATGATTAAATTGATTGAAATAAACAATTTGTCATGTAATTGAACTCATGTGTTACGTTATTGAATCTTAAAGGGTTTGGTTTCAAATCCTATTGATATAATTGATATTATTTGTTTTCATAATGTTATGCGTCTATTATTTTAATTGATGGAGATATCATTGAATTATAATTTGATTGTGATTTGTACAAAAATATAGAATTTAATGAAATTATGATCAATGTTTATTTTCTTAATTTTTTTCGATACAACATTTATAAGGAGAATAATTTCTCTAATTTTTAGCATTATTTTTTCTCCTTAAAGTCAACCTAGCAATGACATAAATATATTTTTTTAATAAATATAATGAGAATGACTCACTTGTCTTTTTTTTATTATTTATATATATATATAAAGAAAGACATAAACAAGTTATGATTAATTTTTTTCTTCAAATGAATATATGATTGTGTTGTATCATTTATTTCCTAAAATGATAAAATAAAGTGTTACTGAGATATGTTTTTAATATTTTTTTGTATGAAACATTTATTTGTAGTTAATATACATGAGATGATATAAAAAAAATTAGTATAGATTTTGATATTAAATTGATGTCTAAAGATACATAACAAGAATGTCATTTTTATAATGATTTCTCAATTTGAAAAAATATATTATATTTTTCATACATCTATTTTACTCTAGATGTAGCAATATTTAAATAAAAAAAGGATTAAGAAATATCCTTAGTTGGTTTATTGTCTCTTGAAGGCTAAAACAAAATATTGAGATTTTTTTATGCAAGAGACTATTTTAACTAGCATTATTTCATTCCCTGAAGTGAATTTTCTAATGTATTAATTTTTGTTTTCTCATATTTAATAATACGAGAAATTAATGTTATATGATACTACAAATATAATTGAAGGCTCTAGAAGAGCTAATATATTGTTACCGGGAGGAACGAAGTTGCATATTAAAAATGTATCATATTCTTCTAAGTCTTATAGAAACTTATTAAGTTTCAACAGTATTCGTTTAAATGGGTTTCATATTGAAATAAATAATGAAGGAAATGTAGAATATCTTTATATCACGAAAATCCACTTGAATAAAAAGGAAGTATTAGAAAAATTACTTGCTTTCTCCTATGGACTGTATTGCACATATGTTAATACAATTGAAATACATACTACTGTAAACCAGAAGTTTACAAATCAAAATAAATTTGAGGTTTGACATGATCGATTGGGTCACCCTAGGACTATCATGATGCAAAAAATAATTAAAAATTCATGCGGACATTTTATTGAAGAGCCAAAAGATACTTCAATAAAATATTTTCTCATGTACTGCTTGTTCCCAAGGGAAGTTAATAATTAGACCATCACCAACAAAAATTGGGAATGAATCTATCTTATTTTTAGAACGGATACAAGGTGATATTTGTGGACCAATACACCCCCATGTGGACCATTTATATATTTTATGGTTTTAATTGATGCATCAACAAGATGGTCATATGTTTGTTTATTATCAACTCACAACTAGGCATTTGCGAGATTATTAACTCAACTAATTAGATTAAGAGCTTATTTTCCTGATTATTCAATTAAGAAAATTCGTTTAGATAATGCTGGTGAATTCACATCTCATATATGTTTTTAATGAGTTGATTTTCTCAATATTAGGGGGAGAACACAAATAGCTAGAAAAAAATATTAGTTGGAATGAATTATCACTATCTTATCTTGATTCTCGTACAAAAAAATGTGAACTAAAAGTTCAAAAGATAATTCATTTGCAAAATCTATCCAATCAATTACCAAATGTATTCACATATCCAAAAAGGGTGACTAAGTCATATGTATTAGTGACTAATACTTCAATAAGAGTCGAAGTCCCTGTTGGACAATCTAATATTGCAAACGAGTCACAAATACGCTTGAAGTGTGGTAGACCAATTGGTTCCAAGGATAAGAATCCTCAAATAAAAAAGGGAGTTAAAGAGTAAAATGACCAAATTGAGGATGTAAAAACTCAAAAAGATTCCTCTGACATAACTAATATTTCAATTCCAAAAGAAATTCAGGTACCTGAAATTATTAAAAATGAAGAGATCTCAATAAATTATGTCATGAATGAAATACGATGGAATCGAAACAATGTCAATATTGATGACGTGTTTGCATATAATATAGCGCTAAATGTAATAAATGATATTGAGGATCAAGTACTAAAGTCCATCAACGATTGTCAATAAAGAAATGATTGACCAAAATAGAAAGATGCAATTAAGGCAAAATTAGACTCGCTTGTTAAACGAAAAGTTTTTGGACCAGTACTATGTACACCAAAAGGTGTAAAACCAATTGGATTCAAATGGATTTTTGCGCAAAAACGAAATGAAAATGGTAAAATTATGAGATACAAAGGTTAAGGTTTCCATTATTGAAACAATTTGCAAGCTTGAAAATATTTTCCCGCCAGCATTCTTTGATTCCATGGAACATTTAATTGTGCATCTCCCTTATGAAGCCAAGGTTGGCAGACTAGTGCAGTACAGATGGATGTATCCATTTGAGAGGTGCATGTTGTACTTGAAAAAGAAGGATCAAAATAAAGCAAGGGTAGAAGGATCCATTTGTGAAGCTTATATTGTGGAAGAAATTTCTAATTTTGCTTCTATATACTTTGATCCAACTATACAAACAAGACACACTCAAGTTCCTCGAAATGGTGATGGTGGTGAAGATACCAATGGTGATGATAAGTTGTCTATTTTTAAATACCCATGTCGTCCTATTAGCAAGGGTCAAAAAATAATATTAACAGATAAAGAGCTTGAAATTGCTGAGACATATGTTCTTGTAAATTGCAAAGAAGTGGAACCTTATCTCCAGTAAGTTTGCTCCCTAATTTCTCAATTTTGGTAGTTTATAGTGAAATTAGTTTTCTTATTAAATTTATTATATGTATTAGACAATTTGAGGATTCGCTAAAGGAAACAAATCCCAATATTGATGAGGATGAAATAGTGGAAACTCGCGATAAAAACTTCAGTAAATGGTTGAAACATCAAGTGAGTCAACTTACTGATAAATGTATATAATGTTCTTTTTAACGTCATAATATATACTAAGTGATGCAACCATTTTTTCTCTTTGAAATCATTTACAGGTAAGTACAAATCAAGTTGATGATCAAATGATTAAAGAGATAAGTTATGGTCCATCTAAATTTGCAACTTCTTTTAATGGCTTAATAGTTAATGGATATAGATTTCATACTAAGGACTATGGACATAATAAATCCACCATGAATAGTAGGGTATGCGTTCGGGGAAATATATATGGTGAGAATGATTTAGACTATTATGAAATTGTTGAGGAGATATTAGAATTATCATATCTTGGACATCAAAGAGTAATTATCCTACGCTGCCACTGGTTTGACCTAAATGGTGTCACTATTGATGAAAGATATGGGTTGGTTGATATCAAACATAAATCAAAGCTTCAATCAGATGAGCCATTTATTTTAGTTGAACAAGCACAACAAGTTTACTATACAAGATACCGACAAAGTGGGGGTAGATCTAGTGATGAATGGTAGGCAGCTTGCAAAGTTAGACCAAAACTTTTTATGGCTGAAACATTAAATGATGAATTTGGTGGATCAAATGAGCTAACTTATACTGATTATTACCAAGATGATGGATCCATAAGAGCACACCAAAGTGTTATACACGATGAGACGATACCATTGTTTGATGGAATTGCTCCAATGGAAGAAGTAGGCAACAATGATATACATCATCCAATGGACAACTTGCATCATGATCACTTCATTGATGATATTGAAGATGATGAGATTGAAGATATTAACGAGTTCATAGATGATGAGGAATTATATGATTCAGAATCTAGTTATGATTAACAACTTGATTTTGAAAGGTGATGAATATATTCTAAAAGGTTTTAGTTTCAACACATTACACATAATTACTCATTTTTTAGTGTTAAAATAAGAAATAGATAAAAGGGTTTCTAATTGGTACTAGTATTGCCTTATTTGATTACTTGTGGTTCTTTATGACTTTAATTTCCCATATAAATGATCATTTTTTGTTGTTTTAATTTTATGTAGGTAATCATTATGCCAACTATTCGAGGAAAAGGGCGTCGGGTTAATCAAGCCAATAATCCTCATCAGCTCACTCAAATTGCTTCGAATCCTCCACCACATGTTTCTCATCACTCACCTCGTACACTTTTAGAATAACATTTTAATTATTAACTCTATATTTATTTAAATGCAATGGATAAAAACTAACTTTTCTTTACTATGTTTGTCTAGGTGATGGATCTACTAGTTCATTAGCTAATGGTGGTGCTACATCAACCAGTGGTGGACAATCATCTGATACCACCCCATTGATTAATGGTGGTGAATCAAATACTATACCAACATCTGATAATCAACAACCTACTATGGTGCCTTCAAGTGAAGATTCTAATGTAGAAGTTGATAGGAGGCAAATAATATCCGTGGAGGCAATTTCTAAATCGTAAGTAAAATTGAATTTATGAATATGATTAATACTTTAAATTCATGTTATTGAACTATTTGTGGTTTGAATTGAATTATACGAAGAGGTTTACTCAACAATTTGTGACTCGTTAGTCGTTATATCATTTCTGAGGTAATGTCAAGGATGCCTTATGCTGCAGATTGTTGGAAAAGTTATTGCCCTGAAATGAAAGAAATGTTATTTAATGATTTTAAGGTAAGTAATTAATCTAATAGTATTATATATTATATCATTATATCAACAACTATTTTTTTTTTACTTCAGTTGTATTATTGCAGGAAAAATATCGTTTTGCATCAGAATATGATCGTGTGATGGCGAGGGAAGTTTGGGAAAAAACATGCATGGATAGGTATTCTGATCAATTGTGTAAAGACAGGGATAAAGCAATAAAAGTAGCAAACTCAAGAAATTATGAGGATTTAAGGGCTCACAAGCCTAGAGGGATGAAAGCTGGAATATGGAATGGGTTGATCGACATTTGGAAGACACTAGAATGGCAAAAGAAATCTGTTGCTGGAAGACAAAATAGGGCTGCCTAGCCTAAAGTAATGGTGCACACAGGAGGGTCAAGAAGCTTCGGGCAACACAAAAAAACTATGGTAATCAAATCATATTGAATTTTGTCAATAATTAATGAGTGATGTTTGCTTTATTCCTATTCTAATATAATTGTTTTACTTAGATAATCCATGGTAAAAGTTACTTGTTTTTTAGATTTATTAATTTAGCTAATATTTGGAATTTGTTACAATTAAAATTGTGTTATTAATGATGTCTTAAAAAAATTTCTTTACCTATGGATTTTTTTTAAGTGCAATTTTTTTTAATTCTTTAACAAGTTGTGAAAGTTGAAGGTTTTGAAAATTAATGAGTTTCTTTGGTAAATTTCATTACTTACAATTTGTACTGTAACAGTAGGCACAACAGAATCGTTCTGTTTCTTAACGTGAAGTGTATAACAAAGTTCACAAAAAAAATGATGGTGAATTTGTCTCAACTAGGGCAAAGAAATTTATTATATGTTATTTTATATTTTAAGATTGATTATGTACTTTTTTAACCTCTTGCTTTTCACTTATTTTTTTTATTATTTGTAGGAAACATATGAAGAATCAATGACACAAAAATATGGAGAGGACACTTCATCTCATCCTGTAATTGATTCTGATCTTTGGTTAAAAGCTGCAGGTGAAAACAAGAAGAAAAGAGTGCATGGCATGGGACATAGCTTGGATCTTGGAACTAGTAGCTCTACCTAAGCTTTATCTCCAGAGGTTGCAGGTTCCTCTACAAATCTTACGCCTATTACAGAAGAACGGGTCACTATAATTATAAATAATGCATTGGCCTCTTTTTTGCAAACACAATTATTAGAGATGATGAGGCAAATAATTCAGGTAGTTCAACCATCAACAACACCATCAACCAACCAACATAGGGAGGATCAAGGACGAGATGATGATTTTACTAGCTTAGGTTGATTACTATTTAGGATGACTCGTTATTTGGCTTTTCTTTTTGTAAGACATTAATTAGTTTGGGTTTCTTTAAGATAGTATGCACAAGTTGGATTTTGTAAGACATTTAACAATTTGGTTTTGTAAGAGATATTGTTACATGCAACTTTTATTTTAAATCATGTCGAATTGAAAAAAAATTTATGTAGTTGATTTAGATTTATTTAAAATATCAAATTAAGTGGCATATCTACAGGGATTCATGAAAGAATAATGTATATATATAGATAAATTAGGAAGGTTTCGCGAGATATTAGCGAGGGATTCGCGAGGAAACTCAAAAGATATGTTGTGAAGGTTTCGCGAGGGATTAACGTGGTATTCGCGAGGGAACTCAATCCATATGCTTTGATGGATTTGCGTGGGATTAGCGAGGGATTTGCGAAGGACATATTTCTGAGGGGTTAGCGAGGGATTTACGAAGGACATATTTGCAGAGGATTAGCGAGGGATTTGTGAAGGACCTTAATTGATATATTGCTACAGAGTTGCGAGGAATTAGCGACAATATCGCGAGTGATAATTGTGACGGAGTGGCGAAAGATTAGCGAGGAAATAATTAAACAATATTTTGCGATGGAGTAGCGACAAAGTAGTGAAGGATATCTTGCGAAGGTTTTGCGACGTTTTAGCGAGGAAATATTAAATGCAATTAATGAGGGAATTTAGGTTCTACATTTGTGAGACGATAGTGACGAATTAGCAGCACAAATTTGCAACGAACTAGCGAAGTTGGTTGCGAGGGAAAAGCAAAGGAATGTAGCGAGGGAATTGCGGGGGGATATGCAGCCGTCGCTAATTAGTGACTTGAATTTAGCAAGGGAATAGTCCTTCGCAAATCTCTCGTTAGTCCTTCACCATTTTGTTTAGCGAGAAATTTGCGAAGGATCTTTCCCTCTCTAATTCGCAATTTTCTTGTAGTGGGCGTTTGTTTCCAAATTTATCCAAAAATATTGATTGCCATTCTTTTAAATGTGAAAGTTGTGTTCTAGCTAAAAGTCATAGAACTTTTTACTTCTCTCAACCTTATCATGCATCTAAACCTTTTCCTTTAATCCATAGTGATGTATGGGATCCATAAAAAATTACAACCCAATTTGGAAAAAAGGTGGTTCATAACCTTTATTGATGACCACATTCAAATGTGTTGGCTCTGCCTTAAACATGAAAAATTTGATGTTCCTAATATAGTTAAATGTTTCTCACAAATGGTAGAAACGTAATTTGACACAAAAATATCATTTTTGAGAAGTGATAATGGCACTAAATATTTTAATAAGAGCTCAAAGAATTCCTTCAAAATAAAAGTCATTTAATATCAATCGACATGTCCAAACACTCCTCAACAAAATGATATTGCTGAAAGAAAAAATAAACATCTTCTTGAAGTAGCTCGTGTCATCATGTTTAAGAGTAATGTTCCAAAGTGTTTATGGGGGGATGCTGTCCTAACAAAAACTTATCTAATAAATAGAATGCCCACTTGTGTGTAAAATAATTACACGCCTTTGGACATTTTTTTTTAATTTCCTTCATGTCAATTACATGCTGGTTTTCCTTTAAAAATGTTTGGTTGTACTATATTTTTACATACATCTTCTACCTCTAGATTTAAACTAGACCCAAGAGCAGAAAAATACATTTTTATTGGTTATTCACTCACCCAAAAAGGTTATAGATGTTTTAATCCCATCACAAAGAAACATCATGTTACCATAGATGTTACCTTTTTGGAACATCAGTTTTTCTTTCAAAAACATTCCCTTCAGGGGGAGAATATGGATGTGTCAATTTTTGTCATGAACTATTACCCACTCTTTTTTTGCACACTATGGATACAACTTTAGTTGATCAAATTAATGAATTTAATAAGGAAGAACATGTGGAAACAGATCCTGAAATTGATAAAGAAAATCTTATCCTAAACTTAAAGGGACCCTAAGAAATATCACAATCAGAAAAAGAGCTTCATGCTTATACTCAAAAATATCCTAAATGAACTAGAAATCAATCCATTATCTCTACATCATGCCAACTATAAACCCCATAAATTGGCATAAAAAAAATATCACAAGATCTTTCAGGTAATACTACAATTCCCACTTGTAATACTAATCTGCCCATAGCCCTTCGAAAAGGAACCAGAGCCTACATAAAAAAATCACCAAAAACAAGCACAAACCATCCCATTTCCAAATATGTTTCCTACCAAAACCTTTCCAAAAGTCACAAAGCCTTCACCTCTAAAATTACAAATTTGTTTGTGTCTAGAAGCATCAAAGAAGCACTAGATGATCCCAATCAAAAATTGAAGTAGTGCAGAAGTTGAATTTAGAGTAATGGCTCATGGAATTTGTAAGGTGTTGTGGGTGGAAAAGTTTCTACAAGAATTGAAAATTTTCAATTTGCCACCCTTAAAGTTATATTGTGACAAAAAATATGCAATATCTATTGCACACAACCTAGTCCCACGTGATAGGACTAAACATGTGGAAGTTGACAAGCACTTTATCAAGAAGAAGATAGAAAAAGAACAAATTTATATTACTTATGTTCCCACTAAAGAACAATTAGCAGATATCTTAACCAAAGGATTATCCAATAAACTATTTAAGAACATAAACAACAAACTAGCATGGAAGACATCTTCAAGCTAGTTTGAAGGGGAGTATTGATAGGGTGTCAAAAGAGGATTAAATCATTATTTGATTCCTAAAAATATTTTGGTTAATATGTTTAATTTGTTTCCTTGTATAGCTAGTAATTACTTTATTTTCTATAATTACTTTGTTACCTTTTTTAGTTTAGCTTATTTTAGGTAATTCATTATTGTCATATTTTCTTTCCTTATTTTAGGATTTAGTTTCCTTACTTCACTTGATTTTATTCCCCTTTATAAAAGGGAGGAAGCCCTACACAAAAAATTATCAATAATATTTCATATTTTAAACTCAAACATATAAACAAAATTACATTAACAAATAATTTTTTATTAATATAAAAAAATTGACTTTTCACCTACCCTTTTAACATTGTTTTTTGGTATGTTTAAGAAGTAAGGGTCACGAAAATGTGCATGGAAAATACAACAAGCAGTACAAGTACAATTTGTTTTAAATATTTACATAATATATGTTAACCATTAACAAAATAATAAAATAACTATTAAGAACTTGCACATAACCAACAATTATGTCTTTCCAATAATGCGGGTGTTGTGCAACTTTGCAATGCAAACTAGCACCCATAGTACTAGTTGGGTCCTAAAATTAAAGTTTCTAATATTAAATACCCACAATTACGAAATTGGACCATACCAATTAGAGCAATAATACCTTCAATGTAATGCTATAATCTCCCATGGCATTTGGAGTAATAGAATCAACAAAAATAACAACAGTAGATACTCTTTGAAAATTGTGGTCAATGCAATTCAAAAGAGTTACTTCCAACAATCCTATATCTTACAAAACCTAATTAGTACCAATTACATGATATGAATTTAAAAGCTAGTAACTTTCTTATTATGCATCAAAAATATATTTCATTCAGTCTTTAAATACAAACTAACACCGTGATTTAATATAATGAACAACATAACATCATGGGTTTGCATTGAATATTATGTTTGCTACTTGGTCAATATTTTCCAAAATTTGTTGAGTTAACAAAGATTGTTTAGAGTGTCAATTTCTCATTGTAGCTTGAATCACATCAGTTGGTCCAGGAATCAATGGGGTAGAGCTAGATGAGCTACAACCTTGAACAAATGGCCTATGCTAGTTAAGGGTTGTAGTACATTAAAAATTGGTTGTTGTTCGTTATCATCATCCCCAAGCCTTGGAGTTAGAAATGACAATGGAGATTGTACAAACTCTTCTTTATCTTTATTTTGAGCCGCTTTAATACTTCAAAATATCACAAACATATGATCTTCAAAATGACTCTCTTTAGAACAAAGATCTTCTTGTTTATTGTCATTGTCCACTAAATAATCAATTCCCCTACGTGACATTCCTGCAAATTATATTAATAAAAATAATTGTTGATATAAAATCCTATTTTTATACACTAAAAAAATAAATAACCTATAAACATTTTCTTATTTATGAACTTTAACTAAATATAGAAAATTTTAAAATATAATTTTTAATTTAAAAAATATTATGAAATAATTTAACTACTAAAAAGTATACATTGAAACTTATTTTCATTGAAATTTCTAATTTTTTAATTTTAAAAATATTTCTTAAAATTAGAAAAAGGAAATATTTTACAACACAATTATTTTGAAGAAATCCTTTACTTTTTTTAAACCTACATATAGGTAAAAAAATACTTAAATATTTTGGACGTAAATCTTAATTAAATAAACTTTATTTGATTCTCTTAATTCAAAATGAATCTTAAGACAATAATAAAAAGTGCAATTTTAATAAATATAATTAAGAATATTTGATATAAAATCTAAATTTATACACTTCATTAATTTTCTTAATTCTTGAAATTTGTATTTTTAGTTACATACACATTTAGAATAAGTATATGATAATTCGATTTTCATATGTTATGTTTCTCAATTAATTTAAAATGTATTATCTTATTTTAAAAAAATTTAATTTCAAATTGAATTTTTTTGGACATAACCTTAGTTTAATTCGGACAAAACCATAGCCTCAAATTTTAATTTTGAAGATTTAACGCAAGACCGAACACGCAAGAGTCGCATGGTGAACACGCACCTGCAATGAACGCGATCCGAAGTTCCCCACGTAACTCCATCAACAAACGCTTCCCATCGCGCCACGTCACCACCGGCACCTCCTCGAACCCCTTTGGTAATTCCCAAACTACCCCCATTCTTCCTCCGAATTCACCAACCAACCACGGCATATAAATCCCAAACCACATCGCAACACACCACAACGCAACACCGCAACAGTCCCCAACAGAGTGTCCATTTTGGTAATAACACAACACACCGCCACAGAACACAGCAGCACCAGTGATGGCGACGGGGTTGCTGAAGCGTGCGGCGCAGAGGGTCCCGTCCTCGCCGGCGTTCAAGCTGGGCCTCCTGCGGGCCCACGCGTCGGAGGCCCAGGCCCAGCAGGTGCAGCCCAAGGCGCGCGACGCCCCCACGCTGAAGACCTTCCAAATCTACCGGTGGAGCCCGGAAAGCCCGTCGAAGCCCGAACTAAAGGAGTACCAGATCAACCTGAAGGAGTGCGGGCCCATGGTCCTGGACGCGCTCATCAAGATCAAGAACGAGATCGACCCCACCCTCACGTTCCGGCGCTCGTGCCGCGAGGGGATCTGCGGGTCCTGCGCGATGAACATCGACGGGTGCAACGGCCTGGCGTGCCTCACGAAGATTCCGTCGGAGAGCGCGGCGTCGACGGTGACGCCGCTGCCGCACATGTTCGTGATCAAGGACCTGGTGGTCGACATGACGAACTTTTACAACCAGTATAAGAGCATTGAGCCGTGGCTGAAGCGGAAGACGCCGCCGCCGGTGCCCGGGAAGGAGATCCTGCAGAGCAAGAAGGAGCGGGAGAAGCTCGATGGGATGTACGAGTGCATTCTCTGCGCCTGCTGTAGCACATCCTGCCCCAGCTACTGGTGGAACCCCGAGTCCTATCTCGGCCCTGCCGCGCTGCTCCACGCTAATAGGTAACTTTTCGTTAGGGTTTTCGTTCGCTTCGATTGGGATTTCGGGTTTTTTGTTTGGTACGATGACTACGACGGAAGCTTTTAATTTAATTTAATTTAATTTTATTTATTTAACTGCTTGTGAAGTTGGTTACGGGAATCTAAGGATGCTGTGAAAACCATGCGTTGAGTTTTCAGGATAATTGTGAGTTTCTCTCTCTGCCTCGGTGGTGTATTTCTTAGGGCTTGTTTGGATTGGATTTTAGGTTGTGGGAGCTTTTTCAATTGAAAAACCTTAGTGATAAACTTTGGATATGTGTGGATACAAGCTTAGAATCGCTTTTGAGAGTTCAATAATGATAATTAGAAGTGTTTTTAGAGTTTCTTTATTAAAAATAAAAAGTTGTTTTCAGTAAAGTAAAGAGTTATTTTCAGAAAAAAAAAATTCTCAAAAAGTGCTTCTAAGTTTGCATCTAAACAGGGTCTAAGAGCGTTTCTGGATATAAGCATAGAAGAGTTTTGGAGAACTTTTATGATGGAAACTCTATTGGAAATAGAGTTTTATCAAGAATGTCGAGCTCTGAAGCTTGTCGAGCTCTGAAGCTTTTGAAAAACCCAGAGGAAGAGCTTTTGGGAAATTTGAGGTGCATTTGTGTGAGAAGTTTGATTCAGTTTACTTTTTGACTTATTTTTATTTTTATTTTCTTCTGTTATAACTTCAGGACAAAATATTCTAACTGGCTCTTAACTGCTTTATATTTTTTTTTCCCACAGTTCTTGTTCTTTTTTATTTTTTTATCTCTACACTTAACGAACTTTATGATATTTATATTTGACTTTAACCTACTCTTGAATACTTACACCCCACCACCAATATTCTGGTACTATCATTGCTGTTACGTTGATTTACTTGGTTTAAAGTGAAGGTGTGAGAGGAAATAGAGTTGGAGGAACACCTTTTTCTTTTAAGTTTGTGAAGAAACGAGGGAGGCTAAAGTAATAAAAATTTCAGTGATTTTTCCTCACTTATGGGAAGAATATGATCTTCTGGGTGGAGCTTAGCTTGTCTGTTCTTTGTTTTGAAGAAATTTTTTCTCTGTTAATTTTTACCTATATTTTGGTTGTAAGTGCTTTGAGAATTAGAGTAGGGTATTATTATGATATTATCTACTCAATTGTTTGTCTCTTGTCTAGATCAATTAGCATCATTGTGCATACTTCTTTTCCTTTTATATTTTCAAGATTATGAAACACAATAACGAAACCTATTTTGTTCTCGGACTTCGCAGTACCTATACAATCTTTATCATAATAGCTCTTTGAACCCACTTAGCACATTTTATGATTAGTACTTTACATCTCTTTTTCCATAATTATTGCTAGTTGTTTTCTCTCCATAGTTGTTGCTAGTTGTTTTCTCTTTGAACCAACTAAGCAAGTTTATTATCAAACTTCTGTCCGTGTCCTTATATTTGTGCAAGACTATTAGGGATCCCATTTCATTAATTTTTGTCTAGCAGTGACTTTCATGCTTTTAATTTGTTGCCTGGCACTTTAATTGTGGCCTCCACATTGCAGTTTTTGAGGACTCCACAACCTCATTGCCATCACATTTGTCTGCAATTTCTCCCAATTTTGTTAATTACAACACAACCACAACTTCAATTGCAACTGGAACTGAAAAGAAAACCATAAATTTTTAACACGCTTGATGTGATGCATAAAGTGGTTATAGTTTTATGCATATTTCATTAATATTTTTTGACGCTATGTGCTGGATTCTATGTTTGTGTTTGTATAATTATGCTTTGTTGTTTAGATTGAAATTTTATTACACTAGTATGTTTTCATGTGTGTCGAATTATGCTTGGTGTTTTAGTAATTCCATTGGCTTTTTTGTTGGGGTGAGAAAGGTATGTTTGTTTAACATTTGTCTTGATTATACTTCAATGCAAAATATTGTGAGGGTGTTGTGGACTTAAAAGAATCTGCTGTTACTAGTGACTCCATGTGTTACTTCTCGAGATATTTCTGCTGCTATGCAGTATGCACAATTTCCTGATTTTATGTGGTAACTAATTTCAATTTCTGTTCTTGATACTGGTTCTGTGCTTCAGCAAACATGGAAGAGTTTTCAACATAGTTCTTTTAGAAAAATGAGCTAGGCAAATGAGTTATGAATATCTGTACCCTTTCCTTATACTTGGCCCTGAATAGAATCCTCTAGGTAGAGATTTGCTTCATTGCTTCTTCTTTTTGTCCTTTTTAAGTTTTATTTTAAATGCTTGGATTGGGGATCTCTATCAGCAGCGTTGAAATATATGCACTGTTGTATATGTGACTTGTTTTGGTTTGAAATCTGTTCATTGTTGTATGTGACTTGTTCTGGTTGATTAGCATCATGGTGTTTCTAATATGAATGTTACAATGAATGATTCTTGGAATGTTCTTGAAACTTGAAACTGCAATACTGTGCATTCTTAGCGTGGCTCTTTTAATCAACATAGCTGATATTTACTGAATTATGGAAGTCAGTCAGTAATTACTTCAGATCATTTCCTCCATATACACACTGTTCTTGCCACAGGCATTATTAATTTATTTTCATGTCCGTATGGTTATATTTGTAGGAAGTACAGTTATAGTAAATGGTGTTTGAAAGAGAGGAGCATATATCTTGACAATAAGATCATGCTTGGTCGGATTAGGAATGAAAGAGTTGAAGCTCCTTCTTACTTAATTATTAATCAGACATATTGAAGATACTTCTTCTCTATTAAATTCATTGCATATGATCTCCTGCTGTGTGCCTATGTTAGTTGTCTACCAGCTCTTGGTAAATGTTAAACCAACAAAAAGATTGGTAGTAATTTATGTTGAAATTCCTTGTTAATTTGTTGCAATTTGCCTGCCAAAAGTAATGGCCAAAGTTCACCCCTCCCCTCAAAAGAGGGGAAACAGAAAGATCTATTGGCAGTTAGGTTATTGAAAGCTGAGATATTGTTTGTGATGGTATTTGCAGGTGGATAAGTGACAGTCGTGATGAGTACACTAAGGAGAGATTGGAGGCCGTTAATGATGAATTTAAGCTCTATCGCTGCCACACAATATTGAACTGTGCTCGTGCCTGTCCAAAGGGGTTGAACCCAGGAAAGCAAATCTCACATATCAAGTCACTTCAGCCTAAAGCTTGAAATTCTATCATTAGAAGCATGATGGTGTTTGCATTTTGATCATATTATGTTGGGATTTTGTATTTTCTTCAAAGTTGGGGATGATTTAGCTATATTCTTAATAAAACCTGAGCCCCTTTTCTAAAACTTGGGTTTTAAGTTTATATTGACTTTTGTTTCTGAAATAAATGTTAATAGCAAAGAGAACCCCGTCTCATAAATTGTCTGTAGTTATTTTGGATTTCGACATACTGACATACAAGCTAAATACTCTTCGTGGGTTTTTTTTATTTATATTTTTTATAAAGACACTTTCAACTGTAAATTGAGAGGCACGTTTGTTTCTATCTGTCTAAAATAAATGTCGAAGGTTTTTTTCGAGTTGATTGTCCCTTTAGGTTACAAGCATTGAGTACATTGTTTCTAGCAAATTTTGAAGACCATTTAGAGGATGATGATCAAAGAAAATATTAGGAAGATGATGCTAAGTTTAAAATCTTGGTCCTTTGTCTCGTGAAAAAAACTGTTTTGGTCTATTAAAATGTTTATTTTAGTCTTAAAAATATATATTTTGATCATTTAACTTTAAAAGTTTAGTTAATATTATTCTTTAGGTATTTTTTTTTTAATTTTTAAGCACAATTTTGAACTTTTTTAATTGACTCAAAACATGATGAGTTTTGTTCTATTAGAGTTTCTATCATGAAAATTATGAAGTCTGATTAATGTTCAATCCAAACGGATAAACTTTATAAAGTAAAAATTGTGCGAAAAAAGTGAGTTCTGTGAGCAATTATTTTTTCAAATTGCATGTTCATTTTGGTTTGAAAATTAAGTTTTATAATTTTTTATATAAGTAAATTGTGTCTATTTTACTCTAATAATATATTTTGAATATATTAATAAGAAAATAATACATTTAATGAATATATATTATATTTGTTGAAATCTTTTACGATAATACCAATGATAATAATACATAATGTTCAATAATAAATTAACTAATACTACATAAGAAAGAAATTACTTTAATTTTTTATCTTATAAATAATACATTAGAATTAATATTTATAATAAATAATATGTCAAGAATAAATCTTCTTTTTTATATATTTACATAATATTTTATTAATATAATAAAATATTATATTAATTTTATCTAATCACTATGGTTGACTTAATGATGAGAAGTTGAAATAATATACATAAGATTTTAAGTTCAAATCTTGATACTGTCATTATAATTAGGATGAATGATAAAATATTTATTTTAATAATATATTTTGAATGTATATAAATAGATATGAAAACCAATACATTTAATAAATGTAAATTATATTTATAAATTTTAATGTATTATTATATTTTACAATATAACCATTTAATTATAATAATAAAATAAATTATCAAATTATTTTTTTTAATTTGTAAAGTTAATTTATATATTAAAAACTTTTAATTTAACAATTAAATTTTTAAAATTTGATGTAAAATATGAATTATTGAGTTTACCAAGATTTACTCTTAAAATAAGGAAATTCCTCCTCTTTAATTATACTTATTATTTACTTAATAATCTCACGAAAAATCTAGAATTTTGATTTAACTATCAAATCTTCATACATGTAATGCATCAGTATATAATCTTCAAGGCGATAGTTGTTATGCCAAATGCATGTAATAACATAACATGTAATACACTCAATTGTCACTTTCTGCATGACCATTTCTTCGAATTTAGACATTCAACGTAAGCAGATTTAGAAGTTAGATATAAATTGGAAATTTTTTTAAATAAGGGAATCAAAATTGGATAATTGAAAAATGGAGAGCCCAAAATTGTAGGATAAAAATTATAGAAAAGCAAAAATATAATTTAGCTTCTAATCTAATTTAGAATTGTCTTATCACACAGTGAACAAAACTTATCTTTTCCATGAATTTTTACGCCATTATAAGTTTTAATGTATCATTCATCTATAAAATGCATGGATGCAATTTTATTTCATTTTAAAGTTTCAAAGGCTGGAGTTAAATAAAAATAAATAGATTTTATTTCCGAGTATAGCGCGGGTCATTTTATAGTTTTGATAATATGCTACCCTTCCTTATCAACAGACAGCAGAAGCTGATCAACGTTAACTGTTTCTTCTGGTACAGCATGATTTGAGTGGTGCTTGCGGCTCAGTTTAAGATTTGCCATGTCTTCTACATTAGCTTGAGATATTTTATTTGTTCCTAGTGGATACGTTAGGAGTATGGTAGTTGAGTGCATGTTTGGGTGGCCATGGCTGTTTTCAAATTATGTAGACTTAAAATGTGCATTCGCAATTAACACAACTTCAGAATGATCATTACATCTAATCCCAGCCTATATAAAAAGTATGAACATGTGAAAGAGATTTAATGATTTACACTTCAAAGCAAGTTTAGCTCTCTTATTACTTAAAAAGATTCAGTTGAGAACCCTATATAACACAATAATGAGAATTTTCACAAACCATTGAGCTAATCTCATACCAAGTAAGAGACCACCATCACATCACAGTCATGAAGTCTTTAGCAGTAGCCTGGTTTATGGTTGTCATGATTTTTTTTGATGTTCAAGGCAGCACTCGCCTTTCAATTCTCAGGATTTCTGAGGGAATCCAATCATCTCAATATGTGACTATAATAGGTAATGCAGTGAAAAAAGTACAAGCTTGTAATCCACATTCTTTCATGCTACTTTATTTAGCAATGATCAATAATAATTTCCCCAAATTCTGAGGGTGAGAATTACAAAAGTTGCACGATGTTTCTACAGGATGCAACAATGACTGCGACACAGCATGTTGTGACTGTGACATCACCAAACAGCCTCCACTTTGTGTTCTATGCTGTCGAGAAGATCCTTAAAAGGACACAGGTATGCCTGACAACAGTAATAAGCGACACAATGTTGTTGACTATTTAGTTCAGAAAATTGCACTTTTCATTTCAGCTTTATCATAAAAAAACTCAATTCACTTAATCTTGTCAATTGTAGCAACCATAAATACCTGCTTATTTATGTTTTTAATTAGACAATTTAACTTGCATATATTTTCCGCCGTTGCAAATATACTGGTTTCTACCAATTAGTCTTTGAATTTTTTTTTTTTTTTAACTTTTCGCTTTTTATCCCTCTTGTCCTGCTTATCATCTCCTGGTCATCATTCGATGAACGTGCATTAACATGGAATTGTTGACTTATCTTTATGGATGGTGGAAAAATAAAAAAGCTTGTTACTTGAATCACAAACCTATTTGTTGATCAGGTCCAAGTATTTGTTTAAAATATGCAAGAGAGCTACAGTTGATAAACTTACATTAGCCGTTGAACCTGTACCCTACCCCTCACCATATACAAGCAGCAAGTTTCTTGTATTCAATTTAACTTGAGGGTTAATTCTTCAGTTTTAATGAATCTCCAGCACTTGCTGACACAATCTACTCATAAAATCAAAGATCACATCCTTCACGCCACTTTTATTCTCATTCAAAGTTCAGAGGACTTTTCCAGTAACTTTGATTGTCTTTGAACAATGGCTAAACTCTTTAGCCAATTCGAAGAACCAGCTAGAATTTTCTTTGCAATCACCCATCAGGCAACCACAAAGTTTGTCAATAAGAGAACAAACAAAACGTCCAGAATGAAATAGGCAGAGTGAATAATGGAATTCAAAAAATGAAAAAAAAAAAAAAAAAACATAAACCGAGAAATTTCCAAATTTATAATTGATTCAATCTTAAAAATCACGCTTGAAATATTAAAAGTCATCCTAGATGCATTTCTTCATCCGTGGTGTCAATTACGATGAGTCTCCATTGCATAATCATATTTCCTAATCATCTTCTAATCCACAATTTTATTTCCTATAAAGCAGAAATTAAACACTTGTACAAAGAAGTTTACCTGTTATTCCCGGAGAAATGGGGCCCTAGTAAAGCCATGTTTATATTATTTCAACTCATGACAAAACTGTGACCAGAATAAAACTCATCTACAAATAAAATTATGCGAACCCAAGAATATTACCTCTGGAAAAATCTGGATATTACAACAAACCTCTGTTTCCTATTCTAGCTTGATAGCTAGTTCTTAGGATGGTAAGGTAAGCATGAAAGGATGTTAAAAACCTATAAGCTTCTTGACAAACCAAGAAATACAATTGGTGATGAAATCTGCACCCTTAGATCAGCGATATCCACATCATGGCCCCCTTCAACGAGGCCCCATCTGTCCACCTGAAACAGAGAATGAAGACAGTTTTATTTCACAGACCATGTTAACATTATGTCCTGTACTTAAATATTTAAGCACAATATAAATTATAGTGATACTCATGTAAGCAAGTACCTGAAAATCTTCTTCAAGTCTAATAAGTTCAATTGCTTCCTCAATTTGCAACTTTCCTTGTACCATTCCAATAGCAATAATTAATGAATGTGCTGATGCTGCAATAGCATCAATTGCTGCCAATTCGCAATCATCTGTTTTCTTTAGAAGGTTCTCTATAGCCATTACAAGACCATCTTCCTGATTTCCACCAAAAAAGCTCGAGTAAATAACAGGCTTAAAGCCAAATTCTGACTCCACCCAACGAAGCAGCGGATCAATTTTCTCCACCTGGCGATCTGCAAAGACAATTTTAAATTCAAAACCATACATTGACTCAAAATCAATGAGATGCTTCTTAATCCATATACCTTTGATCAACAAGAACATTGAAAGAAAAAAACTAACAATTCTAGGTAGGTAAGGCTAAAATACTCTTACCCTTTGTTTGGTAACCAGAAAGTGGGGCAGAAGATGAAAGAAAAGTGCAGAAAGCACTGTTTACCACAGTTTGGTAAACGAGAAATAACAGAGAAAAGCATGGAAATCAGTGCTAAAAAACTTTTTCATTAAAATGCGAGGTGCACAGAAATATAATGCTAGATTGCAGCAAATTGATTATGTTGCCTTTGTTTACATTTTTTCACGATCTATGGCAACATAATCAAATAACGATTGTTTCCTATTTATAACCCATAAAGTAATCGGCTCCCTGATAAAATAAAAATAATATTAATGAGCAAAATCAAAATTATTATAATAAAAATAATATAAAATAAAAACATTATAATATAATAATATAATAACAATAATAATAATAAGAAGAAGAAGAATAACAAAAATAATCTTTATTTATTATTTTTAAAATTAAATAACCTCTAAATAAATTAACTTTCATTTTATTTCTTTTCAACCAAACAATCTATATTTCTACTCTATTTTCTATTCGTCTTCTCTTCACTTAGTTTCTTCTATACGCTTCCTTTCCATCTGTTTCCTATCATTCTACCAAAGACACCCTTAGTGATACAATATAATCTATGAAATCCACACAACCAAAATAATAAATTAAAATTTAAAAGAGCTCTATGAAAATGCTTTTTACAATATAATCTTAAGATGATGACTTCAACTAGCCGAATTCTAATGTAATCAACAAGTATCATTTACATTGGGCAATCATAAATTTATTTAAAGACATCAAGTTATCAACTGATACCATACCATGTACATTGCTTGTCAGATCATTGTCATCGGGTGCACGACAAAATACTAAATCTTGATTAAATTTCTTCATCAAATTGTCAATAATTTTGGCCCTTGTGAGAGGAACTCTTTCCAAAGCAGTGCAAGCAAGTCTCATAAGAGGCATTGTGAAAGGTCTTATGCCATCCGTTTGCTATAATAAATCGAACTTCATTAGCAGTCCACTTTAAGTGACAATCCTAAGCATCATAACCATATTAAACAGAATATACAGCTTCAAATAAATCGGGACCATTTAACTAATTTGAATAGTGATTAAAGGGTCATATAATCATATTGAAGGGGAGGCTGGCATGAGCTATACCACCCCACCAAGAGACTTCAAATTATTTTAACACTGCCAGGAGGAAATACAATATTAGGAAACAAAATTCATAGATTTCATGAAAGCAGGACATACTCATCTCTTTTATTTTTCTTTTGGTATTATTGTAAGAGTTAAGAGACACGAGGCAGCCCAGGCATTCAGGAATCAGGATAGTGCAAAATTATAACAAAAGCAGCCATAAGCTAACATTGAAGGGCAAATGTGAGGTCTAAATTTTCACAGGGTGGACATTTTTCAGTCATCAGCTAGGCCCAATAATCCTGTGGCAGTTCAAATAGCAAATATACTCTGCTTTGGATCACAATACAGATAAAAATTATAAATTAACATGGTCAGCCTCTCGACCAATCCTTCCCATTGTTATTAGTTTGCATGGCAGAAAATACAGTCAAAATCCTAAGCACGTCTCTATTTTACAGAAAATGAATCTCATCGCGTTAAAAGTTTCACACAAAAAGTTCATATTCAAATATTGTGTCTCTCTCCCACTTTCTCCCTCAACAAATAGGTCTCATAACCCATCTCTCTTAACAGAAAGGAGAGCACAAAATTTGAGCATAACCTTGTTTAATGTTCACTCGTAAATCATGTCTAACACAGATTCCTAAATCCTAAACTCCCAATATGTCCACTCGTCCAACATAACATTCCGATCATGTTTAGATAAACTTATTCATTAACACTTATAGAAAGAAAAAAAAACAAGGTAAAATTAATATAACTTCTCCTATAAATTGAAAGCACTTGCCCACCCAGAGAAGTCAGACTACAGACCTTCTACAAAAATTAAAGTACATAAGTCAAAACACCACTCTTTGACCCACTTTTTCCCACTTAATATTTAATAAACTTCCCTCCTGGTTTTGTATTTTTCAATAAATCCTAACTAACAATGAAGACTGTATGAGAATGATTGTTTTATAGAATGTGTTATTAGTCTTTAGACCAGCCTTTTATAAGTATGGAGAATTTTATCCACATAGAGCCTCATTGCATAGAAGCTTAAAAGTGTGCGTCACAGAAGCTTTCAGTAACACTTATAACTTATATCCAAACAAACTCACAGTAGAATCACTAAGATCAGTCTAGTAATAGAGGATATAAGCTCTTAGGTTTTACAAAATTCGAACTCTAATACCGTCATTATAATTTCAATGATCAAAAACTAAAGCTCATAGTCTCTAAACCAATTCTTTTATTCCACTAAAAGCCATATTAAAAGAAATGAGAGACAATGTTTGTTCAGCAGAATTCACACCGTAAGACTACAAAAGCCACATCTTGGGATTACAAATTATAGTTGTCAACTTTGGTACACTTAAATGGAAAAAAACAATTGAGACAAAAACAGAAATAAAAAAAAAAAAAAAGTAGAAAAGAAGGGGTAAGATGAAAATGAAACCTGATATTCCCATTCAGCAGCAATGGCCTTGGCGAGAGAAAGAGAGGGAAGCTTGAGGGGTCTCTTGGAAGGAGTCTTAAGGGTTCTGTAATCAAGCATCACCGTCCAACCGTTCCCATCATCCGCCGCTCGAGTCTTCACCTCTTTGTAGAACCGCTTCCCCACGATCGACCCCGTCATGAACGACGTCGGCATCGTCACCGACGACGACCACTTCCACCGCCCCCCCGCCTTCAACTGCACCTTCTCCCCCTCCCCCGAAAACGTGAACGACGACGACTGCGCCGCCTCCTCTGCCGCCGCCGCCCCAGCCGCCAGTCGCCGCCGAATCTGGGGGACCGCCAGTGACGTCAGAAAATTGGGGTAAGATGGTTTTATGCATTTTCTTATTAGCGTGTGAGCCATTTTTCAGAGTGCTTCCAGCTTGCTCGAGTTCGGAAGGGTTTTATGAGATTCAGAACTCAGAAGGGACGGTAAAGCGAAGAGAGAAAGAAGAGAATGGAGCAAGCTGGGCCTTTGAAGGCCCATTGGATTATTGTTTTTGTTTGTCGCCGTGTTATTGGCCCAATATATTTATTTTTCAATAAACTTTTTGAATTATTCTTATATGGATGGATTATATGTTATTACTATTAGATATAGTATTAAAAAGTTTAATGGTTAAGATTATTTATGATTATCTGATTTAGTTGCTTTTTATTTCATTTTTTATAATTATAAATTTAGTAAAAAAACTCTTAATTAAGTTAATTGTAATTGATTTTCTAACTGATCTCTAATTACTAAAAATCTTTGAGAAACATCACCCTAAACTCTACGTCTTGTTATATTGAGCCTTACTTTTTTTTCTACCAAACCTCTTGACTCCCTGAATATACAATTGTCGTTGTACACAGTGGTGCTTATTTCTTTGTTATACTTTGCCTATTTCTCTTTCCAATCGTTACCCCTAATTAGGAGTGTGTAAAAAGTTCAAATTGATCCGAATCGATCCATAATCAATCCGATACATATTGAAAAATTCGATTCATTTTGAAAAAAAATTCGAACCGATTCACTTTATAAAACCAATTCAGTTTACCGGTCCATTTTTAGAAAGTGGATTGGTTCGGTTCGGTTTGGTTTTTTTAAAAAACTGATCCATATATAAGTAAAAAATAGATAACTGCACCGCACCAAACCGATCTAATTTCAAAAAAACCTATCCATATTTTTAAAAAACCAAACCGATCCACTTTATAAAAAATGGATCGGTTAACTGATCCACTTTTATAAAACGGTTCAGTTCGGTTCGGTTTGAATTTTTCAAAAAACCGATCCATGAACACCCTTACCCCCAATAGAAACAAATTGATATAAAGTTTCAATTTTTTAAATCAAATCTTTAATCTTTACGATTTTGTGGTCTAATTTCAAAAGGATAAAAAATGAAGAATAAGAAAATATGTTTTGCTTTGGCACCACATTTTGGTTCCTTGTTTTCTTGCATGCATTTTTCTCCTTTCACCCATGGCAAACTTTCCTTTCTCCCTCATTCGACTATCCACATTCACCCTCTTGGCCACTATGAAAGCAAACAAGAAAAATGAGATCTACATGAATGGTTCACGCAAGCATTTTGAGCATGTGACGGGCTTTAATCTAAACATGCAAGGCAGATGCAATTGCAAAGTGATTACAAAGGCCAAGGAAGTTTGGAAGGTGAGTGGTTGCATAGGAAGAGAGTCATAGAGGAGAGAAAAGGTTATGGAATCAGATGAAGGAGTAAGGAAACTTTACAAAATAAAATATGTTTTTAACAATTTTTTTTTCTTCTATTTAAAACTTGATACTTCCAGTCAATTTAGTGTCTCATCATCGATGAGGCACACAAGTTGTTACTTTATGGTAGAACTTTCCCAAAAACAACGAGTTCATAAAAGATTTCCTTGTGTGTATTAATGTTTGAAGGCTCTATCTTTTTCTCGAAAGTCCAATTGCCAAGATCAAAAGACCCGGCTAGAGTGTTCTTACCAATACTAGCTATTTGATTTCTTAATACTACCCTCTTTTTTTATAGTTTCTAGGAGTTATCAAAATTATAGTTTAAAATTCAAAAAAATGTTTAATTTGAGTTGTATACACCTTTTTAAAAATTGTCTTGGTCTAGAAAATGTAATAGAGATAATCTAACATTTATCCAAAATCAAAGATTCAAAAGTATAATTTATTTTTCTTTGTCCTAGATTAAGGATTTTATACTTGTTCCTTGGTCATTGTTGGCTTGTAAATTTTAGGGATTTTGTGAGAATTCACCTTATAATGAATGACGTATTTTAGTTACTTAATTATAATCATTAATGACTAGATTTTATATCAAATAAGGATCTTGAGTCGACCAAATGTCGAGTTGTTGTATGATTTGTGGGGTACTCAACTAAGCTCTCTCAGTCAGGTCTTTTTGACAAAAGACTAAGAAGGTACACTTACCCACCAATCTCAAGAATGAAAGGCATAGTGGCTAAGTCAGAGCACTCTCTCAATGAGATGCCAGGAGGATACACAACCAAATTGGCCAAAAAGAGACAAAGTAGTCGGTCTAGGGAGACTAGGAAATTAGCTTGGAGGAGATTAGTAATCAACCTACACAAGGTTTGGGTAGTAAAAAATTTTTCCAAAAGGGGTCACAAGCCCCCAACCTTAAGTACAAGGTGCAAGAAGGCTGTCAAGTTCACAACCTCCACCCGGCATTTTTTTGAGAGGGTACACAAGCCCTCCAACCTTGAGCACAAGATGTGAAAAAGTTGTCAAGTTCACAACCTATACTCAACAATATTTTGAGAGGATACACAAGCCCCCCAACCTTAAGTACAAGGTGCAAGAAAGCTATCAATTTCACAACCTCCACTCAACATTTTCCCAAGAGGTAAGGGCATGACTGTAAATGTTTGATTTCATCACACATTCACTTGAAAGAAGCTTTTGAAGGTGGTTATTTCAAGTCGGTATTTTTTTTAGATTTCTACACTTAGTAGTGGCCGATTGGAATCATGTTGCAAATGGTCTTATTCGTCAATTCTTTGAGTCGCTTCTATAGTGGATGTTGATTGCAATCATGTTGCAAGCGGTCCAACTTGTTGATTCTCCAAGTAACTTCTAGTCATGACGGTCGATTGTAATCATGTTGCAAATCCTACTCATTGATTCTTTGAGTCGCTTCAACTTGTAGTGGCCAATTGCAATCATTTTGTAAGAGGTTATACTTGTTGATTCTCTAAGTTGCTTCTAAATGCAGTGTCTAATTGTAATTGTGTTGCAAGTGATCCTATTTGACGAATCTTTAGGTCACTTCTAATTATGGTGGTTGATTGCTATCGTGTTACAAGTAATCCTAATTGTTGATTCCCCATGTTGCTTCTAATCATGGTGGTTAATTGCAATCGCATTGCAAGCGATCCTACTCGTTGATTCTTCAAGTCACTTTTAATCATGGTAGCTGATTCCAATCATGTTGCAAGCAATCTAATGAATCTAGTGGGGAAGGTGGAATCTGAATCCTCTCAACTAGCTTCATTACTTCTCCAATCTTCTTCCATTGACTCAAGCTTCACATAAACCAAACAAAAATGGTGGAGTGGTTGCAGGAATGGTGTGCAACCTTTAAGAAAAGGATAAGCAAAATGGTTAAATATGTCATAAGGAGAAAGTCCTTCATAAAAGTTCTTAAGAAAAGGTTCCTCAAGAATAGAGCATAGCTTTTGAACAGAGAATTTTAGAAGTCTAATTCTCATTCACATTAAAAGTGGCGAGATACACATAGGACGAATGTATATATAGATTTTGGTAGCTTGTGGTGTAAATTAAGCTAACCATGGTTGCATGTAACCAAGATTAGATTAATTTGTACTCAAGCCAACTAACTTTAGTCACAATTTTAAATTTGAATTTCCTCCTAAAAATGCCACTATCCTAGATCTAAAAGAGCCAATAAGAGCATGTCACATGACAAGGTGCAAAAGGTGTGACTAAATGACAACATCCCAGGTCTAGAAGACCCAATAAGAGTATGCCATATGACAAGATGCTAAAAATATGACTAGTGTGTGGAACGTGTGATGGCATCCTTACTAGCATTGATGGAGAGATGATGACCAATGTGAAGGAAGCCTTGACTCCTTGGATCAAGTTCTTCAAGATTGACGTCTTTGATGGAGGAAAGGATGAAAATGGAGGTTGGATAGAAGGTGTTTGATGAAAGGCTTGAGAAGGTACTCTAGGGTTTGGCTCACTCCATGGATGATGAAGGCCACTTCTAGGGTTTCTCTCAAGGTGAAGATAGGTAGGGTTTGGCCAAATATTAGCCAAGAGTGACTAAGGAAAATATTAAGGCACAAAGCTCACTCAATATTATAAATTTCAAAGTATCTACAAGGAGGCTAGCCTAGGGTATTTATAAAAGGGAGGATGCATTTAGGGTTACATTTGAAAGTGCATGGTCAAGTAATGCAAGCCAAATGCAATTCAAATGAAACCCAAATTAACCCTAGATGCTACTTGGTGGCCAAGAATGGAATTTTTGAGTTTGGTTAAGCTATATCTAGGTGCATGATAAGACCATGCAACCTAGGTGCCTTCCACTTGGGCCTAAGCCTTGCCAAGTCCAAAAATAAATCCAATGCCACCAAAAAACATGTCTAGGCCTAGTTTCCAACCTTAATAAAATACTCTAGCTATAAAATAAAAAATCCTATAATCTAAGGCACCCCATAATACAAGGGTAAAATGGGAAATACAAGTAAAAATATATCCTATGACTAAGACACCCCAAAATAAAAGGGTAAAATAGGAAATAAAAGAAAAATAAATTCTATGTCTAAGGTACCCAAAATACAAGGGTAAAATATGAAATTAAAGACAAGGGTAAAATAGGAATAAACTAAATTCAATGCTAACAAGGCTTAAGAGAATGATTAATAGCCATAAGAAGTATGTCTCTAGGGTGTTATCTCCCCTATCCTCTTCCAATCTCCTAGCCATGGACCTAGTGATGGGTCCCACATGAAACTTCAAGGATGGTCCTCCATCATCCCTTCCTTCCTGGGAAGGATTTGACCTCAAATCTTTAAGCTCATCCATGCCATTGGTCCCTTCAAAAGATGTGAGACCATAATTATTATTGAGATAAACTACTAAAACTTTCCTAGGCAATCCTTTAAGTACATGATTTATTAGATGAATGAAAGTGTTAGGGGCATTGGGGAAGCCAAAAAGGCATCACCAACCAAGCACATAAGCAAATTTTGAAAATTTAGTGGCCCCATGCAATTCATCCATCAAATCATCTAGCTTAGGGATTGGGTGCCTATACTTTATTTAATGATGGCTTTTATAAACGGTGCTCATCCTCCATGGCCATCTTTCTTTGGCACCAAAAGAATAAGGATAACACAAGGGTTAAGGTTCTCTTGAACTTAACCCTTCTTTCTCTCTAAAGGGAAAACTCTTTTCTTTTCTTTTCTTTTTGTTTTTGTTTTTACTTTTCTCCTCTTCGTCTTTCTTGGCTTTCAATTTGAGTTGGTCCTCATTCACTTGAGAGGGTGATAGAGAACACCACACAAACTTTTTACCTAAGTGTTGGAAACTTATTTTATTTGTGAGGCCATCATGAATTGTTTTCTTGTCAAATTTCCATGGCCTCCCAAGCAAGACATGACTAGCCTCCAATGGCACTATGTCACACAAAACTTCTTCTTTATATTTTCCAATGGAGATTGGTATGCTTGCTTGTTGGTCAACTATAATACCTTTTTCCTCATTGATCTATTGCATTTTATAAGGTTTAGGATGAGGTTTTGTAGTTAAGGCTAGTTTATCAACCAATCTAGTACTACAACAATTGGAACTAGACCCACTATCTACAATGAGAGAACAAGTGTTTTCTAAAACTTTGCATTTTGTGTGAAACAATTTCTCTCTTTGAGATTGGTCAATTTCACTAGGTTGATTGCTAAAAAGCCTTCTAACCAATAGTAAGTCTTCTTCACAAGGTAAGATTTCTTCCTCAGAATCTATGGCTTCTTCTTCACTACTAGAGGAAGATGAAGTAGCTTCATCAAGGCTACTATAGTGATCTTGGGCTTTTAAAATCATAGTTTTCTTTGTAGGACATTTAGAAGCAATATGACCTCTTCCAAGACACTTGAAGCACTTGATTTCACTTGACTTAAGATTCTTTGGAAGGTGCTTTGAAAGATGATTTTTCTTTTTCTTTTTCTTTTTCTTCTTTGGGATAAGGTTGGGAAGAGTGACCCTCCTTCTTAAAACTCTTGGAATAAGAGGGAGTGGAGTCTTTTCAAAAAGATTTCCTCTTAAGTTGATTCTCTACTCTTGAACAAAGTTGAACAAGTTCATTTAAATCTCTATAGGGTAAAAGTTTAACTTTATCTCTTATTTCAAGGTTAAGACCACTTTGAAACCTTGATATAGTGGCCCTTTCTTCCTCCCTAATCCCAGCACTCATCATGAGTAGCTCCATAGTTTGCCTATATTCTTCCACACTAGATGACACTTGTTTCAATCTTTGAAGCTTGTCCATAAGCTCTCGATCATAGTATAGAGGAATATGCCTCCTTCTCAAGGCACTACAAAGCTCATTCCAATATTGAATTGGGGGCTCATGATTTATTCTCCTTTCTTTTTCTAAGGAGGTCCACCAATACATGGCATGCTCTTGGAAGCTAAGGGTTGCCAAATGAACCTTCCTCTCTTCACTCACTCCATGGCAAGAAAAAAGTTGTCCAACTTTCATTTCCCAATCTAAATAAGTTTCAACATTGTCTTTGCCATGAAATGGGGGAAGAGTGATGTTGGGTTCCTTATTAGAAGACTCCCTATGTCTTGGTTGCCTTGGGGGTCTTTGATAGTAATCATCATTGTGATGACTACTATAAAGGCTATCACTTGGAGGTTGGGTATGATGCCCTTCCTCCTCATGTAAGCTTGTAGGTATTCTAACCCTCTTGTCCTTTGAGAATTTAGGTGGGGGAACTCTAGGTTTTGATCCATTAGCCTCCCCTTTCACAACCAATTTTGCAAGTAGTTGTCTTATTTCCTCATTATTCCTACCATTCTCTTTTTCTCTTTTTCTAAGTTCTTCCTCTCTTTTTATATTTTTCTCTTCTTTTTTCCTCAAATATTCTTTCAACTCCCTAAGTTCAGCCCTAACACTAGGTCTACTACTACAAGAGCTATGACCATGTACACTAGAGTGATCACTCATCTTTGATCAAGAAAAGGTTTTCACAAATATGTTTCAAAAGGTTTGCACTAAAAAGTTTTCACAAAGAGTGAGTGATAAAGGTTTTCACAAAAGTTTTTTTTAAGGTGTAAGATTGGTATAAAAAGGTCTAAGTGTACAAATTGAACTATCAAAGGAGGCGGACTACTAAGAATCACTTAAAAACCAAGTCTTTTCAAGTAAAAATCACTAAGCCCTTTCACACTTATCTTACAAAAAGAGTTTTTCTATAAAAATTAGGTGTGTGTGTGTGTGCACGCCCCCTAGTAGGCAACTTGTAGCCTTCCAAAATGAAACAAACAAGATAAAAGAACCTAAGCAATTATACTACTAAAGCAATAAAACATGCAAAGAAAGCAATTAAAGCATGTGCTAGTCGAATTCCCTGGGTTGGGAGCTTGAAGTGACCTTGGTGGTATTCAAGCCACTCCCACAAGCACTAATCGGATTACCCTAAAACTACTAGGTTTAAAGAGGCCAATTACAAACCAAAATCAAATAAACAAAGGCCAAATACAAGTGGCCGAAAATTGCACAAGAGAAAAAAAAATAACTAGAAAATCAAGTCTTTAAGCCTCCAACTTGCTTCCCTTCATAATGAACACCCAAGTTAGTCCTCTCCTTGGTGTTTGCTCTCTTAGTTTTTTTTTGTGTGATCCTCCAAAGAACCTTGGGCACCAATTTGGACAGCCCCTCCACTCAATCCACCAAGAGAGTGTGTGGTGTTTAGAAGCTTTCCTCACCTAGGCCAAGAAGAAACCAAACCAAGAGTACAAGAGGCTAAGGAATAAAAAACTAAAAAGGCACAATTAAAAAGGCTAAACTCAAGTGGAGATTGATGAGACAAACTTAAGAATAGAAGGAAGACTCAAAAACTAAAATTAAGGCACATTAAGGAAAGGCAAGCACTCAAAAGATTAAGTCCTAGAATAATGACACTAGAAATGGAATTCAATCAAATAGGTCTAAAATGAATAATGCACTTAATATGTTTGATTTAAGGTCTCATTCGGCCAATAAGTATGGTTCAAAAGTCCAAGAATAACTCCATTGCTAAGGTAGGAAAATTTTGTCCCAAAGTCCACAAGTCTAGCAAAGGATCTATTTTTACTTGTTTTTAATTCTTTTGTTGTTTTTCACTTGTTTATGGCTCGTTTTTTTTCTTCTTTAGAACAATGTCTAGCCACTTTTTTTTTTTGAATTTTATATTCCTCCTTTGCTTGGGTTTTACACTTGTGTTTGTTGGTTTGATTAGCAAAAAAATTGGAGTATCCTTTCTAGCAATTTGTGATGGCTTAATGAGACAAGATTTGAGTGTTTCTTAAAGTTTTTAATGTGCAATGTCCAACAGCAAAATTATGCACATAAAAGTCACTCTCATGCTCAAATCGTCAAACAATATATAGGCATATCAAGTGCACAAGGGAATACACAAAAATTATTGGAATGACCAAAAACTTTTAAGCAAGAATGTGTAAAGAAATTAATCACACATGATATTTAAGTGATGTGGAACATGCTAGAACTAATTAGCATGCATGATTGACTCTCTAAAGCACACTAGAGACTCACGGCCATTTCATCAAACAAGTGGCATGCATGTAATTTTTTTTTTATCATTTCAAGGTTTAAGCATGAATACTTGGAATTCTTTCAAGGTGGGTTCAAAAGAGACAAGTTAATGACAAAACCGGATAGATTAAAAAGCAAAATATATCATTTCATCAATGTTTCACATGCAGCCCAAAATTTCCAGCAACTCAAACTTAAAAAGAAAATGGTAGAACTTAAGCAAAGAAGCATAAAACACCAAGATGATTCACAAGGATGAATATGGCATGAATCAATACATGAAAGAAGAAAAATGGATCATGAAAATATGGCAAGATGATGACCCACTGGTTGAGATTTTTTTTGCTCACCGAAAAGTGAGTTGGGTTAGATTGGCCTATTTAAGGCACCAACTTGTGGTGAGTCAACTCATATGAGTTAGGTTGATTCACTTTGACACCTTTTTGTTCACATCTGATGGAGGACCATCCTTGAAGCATCACATAGGGCCTATCACAAGGTCTATGGCAAGAAGAGTGGAGGAAGATAGAGAGTACACCATACCTAAAGCCATGATCATCATGTGTGTGGAGTTTGGACCCTCTCCTTAAACCTATCTAGTTATTTGCTTTGTTTTCCATTTTCACCTTTTTATTTTTTATTCTTAAAAATTCTAGTGAACCAACTCACTCAACCCATCAACTTGTGGTGAGTCGAGCTGGGTTGAGATTTTTTTTGCTCACCGGAAAGTGAGTTGGGTTAGATTGGCCTATTTAAGGCACCAACTTGTGGTTAGTCAACTCATATGAGTTAGGTTGATTCAGTTTGACACCTCTTTGTTCACATCTAATGAAGGACCATCCTTGAAGCATCACATAGGGCTTATCACAAGGTCTATGGCAAGGAGAGTGGAGAAAGATGGAGAGCACACCATACCTAAAGCCATGATCATCATGTGTGTAGAGTTTGAACCCTCTCTTTAAACCTATCTATATTTGCTTTGTTTTCCATTTTCACCTTTGTATTTTGGGGCACATTAGATATTAGGATTTTATTTTGTATTTTTATTTAGCCTTTATATTATGAGGCACAATTAGTATTAGGATTTATTTTGGGACTTAGACCTTGACTTGTGAGGTCAAAGTCCATTTTTTTTCTTTTCTAGGCATAAGGGTATTTTAGTCTTTTAGGAGAGATGAGACCCATTACATTTGGGCTACATTTAGGGTGGGGGAGGCCCTAAAATTTTCGGCCAAAGCCCCCTAGAAACTCCAAATGCTCTCTTTTCACTCAATAAATACTCTAAGCCCTCTTCCATGTTACCACTTTGGAATATATGCATTTTGAGAGCATTTTGCCTCAAAAAGCCTTCCCTAGTCACTTTGGACCTCACGACCATACTCCTCTCCTCTCTACCCTAGAGTGAGCTTAGGTCCCTTGAGTGGCCTCCACCAACTCTTGGTGGAGAGAGCTAGCCAAGAGCATCGAAAACACCATCCACTTACCCTTCTCCTTATTCGCCCACCTTCACCTCCTTATCACCCAATATTATTTTTTTCATCACCTTTGAGGAAACATCCAGCCATCATTCCTCATCCTAGTCCATGGAGAAAGAGGGAGCTCCTCCTTGGAGGTCATTGAACACACCATGGAAGGAAAGAGTCCATCAACATCCTTGAGAATATGTCGCCTAGGAGCATTCAAAAAGGTCCAATGTCTACCTCATTTTCCTCTTTATCTCAATGATCCCTTTGTGTTTCATACCTCATTCTCTTATCTCCCTCATCTCGTCTTTTTGTCCAATTAGACTTGGGGTGAATATGGTCTTGACTCATTGTCCCCGCTCCTACAAAACTTGAACTCTTCTCCTCCTCACTCCCTTTACTGGTTTGTCCTTCTTCTAATTTGATGTGACACAAGGCACATGACCTGACCTCAACAATCGTCTAAGGTATTCTTCTTCAAAGTGATTCCCTGAAATCACCTGATTGCAACCTCTTTTGAAAGGAAGCAACCGACATAGCCTCATTTGGGGTTGCTATTCTCACCATCACCTCATTAAACCTTAAGAGGAATTCCTTTAGGGATTTACTAGGTTTCTAGTTTAGATTGAAGAGGTCAACAATCGTGGAGGCTTGCGCTTATTAACAACAAATTGTACTACGAACAAATGGGAAAACACATCAAAGTTGGTGATTGACCAATCTGACAAATTGTTGAACCAGTCTAGTGCCCCCTTCTTCAAGGTTCCCACAAACATCTTGCACTTGACTCCACCATTATCACCATTGACGAGCATTTGGGCATAAAAGTCTATCATGTGTTAACTTGGGTCTTATGTCCCATTAAATGGGTTCACCTTAGGTACCATATAATTTTATGGGATAGGCTCTACCTCATTTTCCACCAAGAATGATTGGAAATCTCTTGGAAACTCTATTGTCATCTCCTCGTCCACCCTCTTTATGTTTGCTTGCATCGTCGCCTACATCTTGTCTGTCATTTTGTTAAATTTCTTCATTCTTCTTCCCTCCTATTGGCTTGAACATTCTCCTCTATCAAGTTATTAACCATGGCCATGAGTTTTTCCATCGCGAGATTCTACTGTGTTTCCTAGTTCACTCTCACCATCTCCTCCTAACCCTGATTAAAAAAGATTAATTTGAGCATAGGAAAGGTTTTATCATCACCCCACATGAGACACCAAAATGTTTTGGTCTAGAAAACGTACTAAAGATAACCTAGTAGTTGTCCAAAGCTAGAACATTCAAAAGTATAATCTATCTTTCTTTGTCTTAAGCTATGGATTTTATACTTGTTCCTCGGCCTTCATTGGCCCAGGAATTTCAAGGATCTTGTGGGAGTTTTCCTGATAATGAATGACATATTTTATTATTTAATCATGATCATTAATAACTAGATTTTTGTACTAGATAAAAGGTTTTGAATAGGCCAAATACTAAACTATTTTTATAAATAGAAATATGATTGATTAATTGGATACTCGATCAGACACTCAATTAGGCTCTCTCGACCAAACTTTTTTGATCAAGTTCTCTTGACAAACCCTTTCGACAAAAAGTCAGGAGGGTATAAAAATAAATTTAGGTAATATATACTTAATTGTTTTTAAACTAAAGTTTTAAGTTTAGATCTCGTATATAAAAAAAATTTAGTGCGATAAATTTGATGTGCAAAATTAATTTTGGTTATGTAATTTTGAAATGATTTAATTTATGTTTGGACATTTTACTTTAAAAACAAATTAATAATAAAAGTTGGTATACAATTTTCGTCTAGTGCAGGAATTACCCAAGTTACTTCTCAACATGAATTATACGGGCCAGAATCAATTCAACTAAAAGTTAAACATATAAATATTTACTCAAAATCACTTAAATCCAAACATACCATTGATCTCATATTCCATAAATGAGTTCAGTTTTAAAGTCTCAGCTCTTTTAATGCTCATATGGTATGGATACTGAGCTGATGAAAAGAGAAGATTTTAGAAAAGCGATACTGAGATATAACTGTGTAACCGCAAAGGATCATGTGCATGAAGAGTCCCTTGGCTTGACGCAACGAACCTGACCATGATTGCGTCTTGAATGAAAATGCATCGTTAAATGCAGATAGCTGTTTGATTTCAAAGTGTAATGGCCATACGCATCATCCAAGGATTGCATGATTAAATGGAAATGGAAGACACCTTTTTTGAGTTTGAATAACCAATGTAAAGTGTAAACTAAACATTAATTAACGATGTGTCGAAAATTAACAGCGTGTTAGAAGATTTCTTTTGGGGGTTTTTTAAATAAAAAATTCAGTAAAAAAAATTGATAAAAAATATTTATAACTTGTATTTAAATAATATTGTATATGATACATTCACATACGATACTTTTAATCTTATTTAAATATGTTTTTAATTATTTAAATTTAGAGTAAATTTATTTTTGATTTGTTAAATTTAAAATTTATTCATTTAGTTCATGTAAATTTAAAAATAAAATTGTTTTAGTTCCTTTGGTCACAAGTTACATATCTAACTATTGAGTTTAATGTAATAGTTTTATGCGATAATATTTCATAAATTTATTAAAGAAATTTAACTATAATGACTAAATTTTAATCTTGTATTTTTTTTTTATAAAATTCATAATTTTGGTTTCTCTATTAAATATTCGTTATGACATATCATTGGGTTGATGAAAAAATGATTAATATTTAATAATATTTAGTTAATTTACACTTTTAATTTTCATTTTTATCAAACTTTTCTCTAATTTTATCACTTTTATTAGATAAAAATAAGAATTATTTGTGAAATTTAGCTTAATATTATTAAATGTTAATCTAATAAACATTAGTATCAAATAAATATTTATTTTACTAGTTTATTATATTATTTAATGTTAAAAACTTCTCACTCTAAAATTTATATATGATCCAAGATACCATTCTTATAAAATTAAAAGTATATTAATTAAATTAGTTATATAATAAAAAATTGAAAAATTGTATTGTTATTAGATAGATATACTTCATTTGACAAAAATAAATTTATTAAAAAATCACAAATTAAGTTTAATTTTAATAACTCATACAATATAAAAATTAATTCAAATTATTTGACGACCATTATTATGAGAAAAATTAAAAATCATATTCCACCACTTATCAAAATAAACTGTTCATGATGCAGATAATGAATATAGTAATATCGAAAGGTGTCAATGTTATTTGAATAATTAAAGAAAATTAGTACACGAAATAAAAAACAAGTTGCGTGTAATCTCACGAAATTTCATACGCTACAAGGTTAATTTACTATAAATCTAATTGCATTAATAAATAAATAATACTCTCTCAATTTTATTTTTTTTACATTTAAGGTTTATGTACAAGAATTAAAAAATAATTAATATTTTAGTTTTTAAAAATATTTATTACTTATTTTTTTGTTATACCCTTTAGATAGTTGGAGAAGAAATAGATATATTAGAAATGAATAAATACATTGTTCAATAAATACATATTAATTATTAAAGATAAAAATAAAAAAATTAATAAGTAATTAATTTTAAAAAAGTGAAAATGGAAAAAAAATAGTGCCAAGTATGAAAAAAAATGAAGGAAGTATACTAAATTCATTAAATCATGCAACAATACATCGTTATATGGTAGTAAAATTCTGCCACCCTGTCATTATTGCATTTGAGCAAATTCATAATTTCTTGACCATAAATGATTCCTAAAAATTCAATAAAGTCAGCAGGTTGACGGAGAATGCATCTTGACTAAAATTTGAGAAATGACCAATCTTCGACAACTAAATAGCACATAGCATGTATATTTTCCAACATGAGTCAGAAACATAATATAATTATGCTCCTTTCGTCACAAATCCTGGCACCATACAGTTCCATTTTAATAACACATAAAAGTAAAAAATAAAAAGTATAAAACAAGAAAGAAACGGAAAAGTTCCTGTTCCTCGGTAACAGTTGGTACATTGCAGCATTAGAAGACATATTGGGTCCACACTGACACATTAATATATATACTTTGAGATTCTTGGTTTCTTAGTAGAAAAAGAAAGTATGGCTTCTTGGAATTCAGTTCCACTCCATGTCTCCTATGATGTTCTGGGTTGGTTTGCTTTTGCTTCATGGTCCATCAGTTTCTACCCACAAGTCATCTTGAACTTTCGCAGAAAAAGGTACCACTATAGCCTAAAAGCCAATAATTTTGTTTTATCATCTATATTACTTTCTCAATAATTTTTTCTTCAATTCTTATTATATCTTATAACTTTTTTCCCCTTATTTTATTTTATGTTTTGGGTTAATTTCCACTGTGGTATAGCGTGGTGGGGCTGAACTTTGATTTTGTGCTGCTGAATTTGACGAAACATTCCTCCTATCTTATCTACAATGCAACCTTGTTCTTCAGCTCTGTTGTTCAGAAGCAGTACAGAGACAAATACGGTCAAAAAGAGGTTTGTTCCATTTGCTATACATCTCCACTTTCTTTATGGAAGCTAAATTGATTAATCAGCTCGTGCTGTAAAAGGGTAATTTATGTTTATCACTATACACTATTTGCTGTCATGATATATTGATAACTTGATATGCTTGTAAATTAATCTTTATAATTGATATTTTGGTGATCGAAGGGGGTTGGATCCGCAAAGGGGATATTCCTCACAACGTGGTGAACCAATGTTTGAATTTATATTAAGAGAAGTACGCATATTTAGTTCAACAAGAATAAGGTTATCTCTGAAAGAGGATACATGTAGTAAAAAAAAAAAAAGGTAATTGGTATCTTGGTTCTTGGTATGTGGTAGATTTTCTATCAAGCTTCAGGCATATACAACTTTTAAGAGGCTACAGCTTTTAGAAATTGTTGTTAGTGGTTAGAATGCTTGTTGAATAATATTATGAATAATGTTCATTGATTTAGAAAAGATCTCTCTCTTTTTCCCTTATATAACTATATGATATATCTGCATAAATTCATTAGCTAAAGTTCATTTTGCATTTTGATTTATTTCAGATGATACCTGTGGCAGCAAATGATGTTGCTTTCTCAATCCATGCTGTTTTGTTGACAGCAATTTCCTTGTTCCAGATCAAAATCTATGATGTTAGTGCTATATTCCCTCTAGTTGGGCTTATTGTTCTTGTGATGAATTTATGATTATTCTAAAAGAGGTTATGTTTTCATGTAGCGGGGAAGTCAAAAAGTCTCTAAAATCGCTTATGGAATCCTCCTTGTTACGTGGACCACAGCTGCAGTGTGTTTCTTTGTAGCATTACACAATCATCATTGGCTCTGGCTAATCTCAGTCTTCTCGTATGTTTCCTGTTTTCATTTGTTGCATGATCAATTAGCATTGATTTAACTTCCTATTGTGGATTAATAGCAAATTTTCTTTAGAGCATCATAAGACCAAGTTTTTCCCCATGCCATTGTTACATATAATGCATCATGTTGTTTCTGACTTTTGTTGAAACTGATCAACTTGCAGTGGCATCCAAGTTTGCATGACGATTATAAAATATATTCCCCAGGTTAGGATATATTCAAATTCGTATGATTTCCTCTTAATTTTATCTCCTTATGTTTATAGCAATGCTTGTGATATTCAATTTGACTGCTGAGAAATAAATTATCTGTTTGAACTTGCAACCTATAAGATTATGCTAATCTTAATGTCTTATCATCAATGAAGCATATTTTGGAATGCAAATATACAGAAGAAGGGCTTTTTACTAAATTGGCTTTAATGCATTTGAACATTGTTTCATAATTCTTTGGTCATGAAGTGAAATGATTTTTTGTTGACACATGCTAATCATCTTTAGTAATAAAATTGTGATATGAATATAGGCTGTGATGAACTTTATGAGAAAAAGTACACAAGGCTGGAGCATTGTTAACATTTTACTGGACTTTTCTGGCTCGGTAGCCAACTATGCACAAATGTCTATGCAATCAATTGATCAACGTATGTAATCTTCTTTACCAAAGGCTCTTCTTGTTCTATCTATAGTTTAAATTGACATAGTTTTCAAATTCCATTTTTGATTTCCAGATTCTTGGGTGAACTTCTATGGAAACATAGGAAAACTATTGCTATCCCTGGTATGGATCATTCTTTTATTGTACCATATGAATACTATTATTGTTTCTTTCTGCAAGAGATTTAACCCTTTACAATTTTTTTTGTGATCCAATAATTTGTTTCTACCCATATAGCATTTTTATTGATAGAATAAACCATTAATTGCAGGTGTCTGTATTCTTTGACATCCTCTTCATGTGTCAACATTATCTGTTATATCCTGTAAAGAAACGCAAATTAGAGGCATCCCCTGAACCTGATAATGCCAAATCTTTGGATCGACCTTTGTCAGAGAATGTCTAAGATGTAGCTTGTTTCAAAGTCCCCTTGTAAATTGTAATGAACTCAGTCTTAGTTGATCTTATTCCATGACACAGCATATGCTAGAGGCTTGAACTCTTCAGCACCAAGTTTATTTGTAAGCTTCATGGGAAATTTCATAACTGGCAAATGATGTTAGTCTATAGACATAGAAACATCAAACTCATAAGGGTGTTAGTGTTAGTGTCCTTATCATTTTATTTTTATTAGCTTCTTTACTTTCCCACAAATTATCCGTATGTATCCCAAGTCTTGAATTGTGGGACAGTGAGCTGGGCTTGTTTTGCAGAATTGAACTTGAGAGTGCTTGTTTGCGGTTCCTATATCTTATTTAGTGACCTCCTATAATTATGCAGTTTTTTTTTAAATTTTAAAAAAAGAAATTAAGAGAAATATATTATAGTTAGTTTGAATGGTATTAGACGGTCCTTTAAGTAAGATATTGGATTTGAATCCTGTGTATGAAACAAACATGGTTAAAACGGAAGATTTTACTAAAAAGGTAACCAATCATATTTCTTAACAGAGATTAATTATTGACGAAGTTGATGAATATCTCATACCAATAACATAGTTAAAAATAAAAGTATTATTATTTATTTGTTTATTATCTATGTTAGAGAGTATTGTAATTCTAAATAAATCAGTTATTTAGTAGAAAATGAGTAACTCATTTCTCAGGACTTATGCTTGCTTAAATAACATTAGAGTATTTTAATTATGTAAAATATATATTTTAAAAATGATTTAATATTTTTTTTTGACTATAATCAAAAATTAAGAAGTTCTTTGACATCCTCTTCATGTGTCAACATTATCTGTTATATCCTGTAAAGAAACGCAAATTAGAGGCATCCCCTGAACCTGATAATGCCAAATCTTTGGATCGACCTTTGTCAGAGAATGTCTAAGATGTAGCTTGTTTCAAAGTCCCCTTGTAAATTGTAATGAACTCAGTCTTAGTTGATCTTATTCCATGACACAGCATATGCTAGAGGCTTGAACTCTTCAGCACCAAGTTTATTTGTAAGCTTCATGGGAAATTTCATAACTGGCAAATGATGTTAGTCTATAGACATAGAAACATCAAACTCATAAGGGTGTTAGTGTTAGTGTCCTTATCATTTTATTTTTATTAGCTTCTTTACTTTCCCACAAATTATCCGTATGTATCCCAAGTCTTGAATTGTGGGACAGTGAGCTGGGCTTGTTTTGCAGAATTGAACTTGAGAGTGCTTGTTTGCGGTTCCTATATCTTATTTAGTGACCTCCTATAATTATGCAGTTTTTTTTTAAATTTTAAAAAAAGAAATTAAGAGAAATATATTATAGTTAGTTTGAATGGTATTAGACGGTCCTTTAAGTAAGATATTGGATTTGAATCCTGTGTATGAAACAAACATGGTTAAAACGGAAGATTTTACTAAAAAGGTAACCAATCATATTTCTTAACAGAGATTAATTATTGACGAAGTTGATGAATATCTCATACCAATAACATAGTTAAAAATAAAAGTATTATTATTTATTTGTTTATTATCTATGTTAGAGAGTATTGTAATTCTAAATAAATCAGTTATTTAGTAGAAAATGAGTAACTCATTTCTCAGGACTTATGCTTGCTTAAATAACATTAGAGTATTTTAATTATGTAAAATATATATTTTAAAAATGATTTAATATTTTTTTTTGACTATAATCAAAAATTAAGAAGTTGAATCTCTTTCGATTGACAGAATAACTAATATATATATATATATATAAGGAGGCATATCAAGTGAGAGGAATTTATTATGAGAGAGGTTATAATTACACCTGTGTAATTTTTACTAAGTATTACACTGCTCAATAATTTTATATTCGATGCGAATTTTGTAAATCTAACCGCTAGATTGAAAGTTTATATCTCTTAAATTATATATACAAAATATATATTAATCCAAGATGATTTGATACTTTATTTTTATAAAATAAAATTGACGTAATATATTCATTTCAAAATACACTAAAATATGAATACTTTGATTACCTACAAGTTGTTGTTTAATTTTAACAAAATTTGATATACACGTATAAAGTGATATGAACTTTCAATCTAACGGTTGGATTTACAAAATTCATTATTAATATAAAGTTATTGAGTGGTGTAATACTTAATAAAAATTATACCAATGTAATTATAACACCTCTATCTATATATATATATATATATATTACAATTTTAAATATAGGAAGAGGGGATGACGCCCCATTTCAAGACTGAAAAGATATTCATGTTTAAAAAATTGTCACAAAAGTACTTATATTTACTTCACTCCAAAAGAGACAAGCAGTTTGAACTTTGAACTTGAGATCTTTTACGTACAATCATTGTACTAATTTCTTGCAGTTCCATTTTTAGACATATTTGAGTGCAAATAAAATTTTATCAATTTTAATTTTAAAATTGCTTTCTATTGAATTTATATTATAGGAATAATTAATGAAATTATAGAAATCATTTAAGTACTTTATTTTTTGTATAAAAAATATTTTTTTAAACTGTCTTAATTTCTATATTTTGAAATTTTCATTCTCAACATAAAATCTGAAATAATTTTTAATATATATAAAATAAAAATTTCCCCCTTATAAAAATGAGACCTTGGACATAATAATAAGCCCTATTGGCCCATGCTTTAAGCTATCCTTGTTTGTCCAAAATATCTAAAGCATTTGGATTTCCCACCAATACCTTAAGCTACCCTTCTGCTCCTTATATTCATTTATACTTCATTTCTTTTGGTCCACCAACGTCAGATTTTGTTTTTTTGTTTTTTTTGTTTTTTCCATATTTTTTCTTTCAAATTTAACTAGCCTAGTTTGATTCTGAGTTGCCTTTGCTTGTATTTTAAATTTGGTTTTATGGGCTTGAGGCAATACAGCAGCACATTTTGTTGGATGCCTATCCATTTATAGAAGGTGCAACTTATTGGATATACCTACCCATTTATAGAAGGAAATGTATTTGGACACAAAATAAGTTTTGATGCATAGAGATAATCATGAAGGTAGAAAACAAATTTGAATATATACAATAAAGAGTATGGAACAAGTATTTTAGATGTATTTAGAAAAAAAAATGTTCAGATTAATTTATTTTAATAATCTTAATTAATTTATGATATATTAAGTTCATATGCTTAGTATGACACATGTACAATATAACCCAGATACAAGAATATAATACTTTGTTCAAAATTTAGGATATAATACATTTTGTATATTTTAATAAAAATTTATAGAAAAATTTATTTAGATGTAAAATATTGGTATAGAAAGAGACATTGATTCTTTTTCCATTAATTCATAACTATGACTATAACAATTTACAAAAAAGATAATTATAATCATAACAAGAAATTTTTTTCCCCATATCATAATTGTCTAAGTTAACTATATCAATAAAAATATTTTTAGTAGAACTTAAAACAAATATTAGTTTTACACAATAACCTATGTCTCAAAAACATCATTACTAAATTATTATCTAATACTAATTAGGGTTAGTTCCACACTTATTTAGAGATGTGATTGTCTTGAGTTCATGACTAAGATGGACCCAATTTTTTTTTTTTAAAATTATGTAATTGTGAGATTTTTTTATATATTTTATATTATTTTTAAATTAAAATCATCCCTAATATATTTTTTATATCTAAATATAAAATTGTAATATGATCGTAAAGTTTTATTATTTTTTTTCTAAATTATATTCATAAAAGGAGTAAAATACGGTTTTGGTCTTTAAAGAATTTTTTTAAATTTGTTTTTAGTCCTTAAACTTTTTTTATCGTATTTTATTTCTTCTAATATGGAGATACATCACTTTTGATCTTTATAGTTATTTATAAAACACTTTATAACAAATTATTATACAGGAGTAAATTGAATAAAAATATATACATTTTTTTTAAAAGAATTTGATAACATTATGTTATTTGTTTAATGTAATAAAATATATCATTTTAAATTATATCATGTATATATTTTTGTTATAAATATTTATATAAAAGGACTCATATCAACAAGTTATTAATTTGAGTCGTACTAGACTGATTTCTCTTAAACAAGTTAGTACAGTAACTAGTCAAGTTCCATAACATAAATTAGTCAATGTTGAAGTTGATGGATATTTCGTATCATGTTTTTAAACTCAAAAAGATTTTTTACGATCTGAAACAAGATCCTAGAGTTTGGTATGAAAGGCTAAGTAACTTTCTTACTAATAATGATTTTATGAGAGGTAAGGTTGATATAACCCTTTTTAGCAGGGCTGGACATTCAATAAGGTAATTAAGGCTAATTCCTAGAGCCCCTAAACTTATAAGGCCTCCAAATTTTTTTAGTAATAATAATATTATTGATATAAATTAATTTTAAAAAAATTAATAATATTTGAGATGAGGCCCAATATTTTATAAGACACGTATCTTATATTTTTTTATATATCTTATTTTCTTATTATGAAAATTACTTAAAAGAACACAACCCATTTATTAGTTTTTGTAAATGAAAAGTCACTCAACATCCAACAGTCACTACTACTTACTTTTATCTTTTACAGATGACAAATTTTTAACCTCTTTGTTTCCTCTCTAGTCTATCTCTTTCTCATTCTCTCTCCATTCTCATTCTCAATTCCTTCTTTCTTGGTTGATTCCTACTATGTAAAAATCAAGGAATACAAAAAAGATTGTTGGATATAAATCCTAGAGCATATTATACTCCTTGCAGTTGTCATAATTTGAATTTAGTTCTAGGTGATATGGCAAATTCATGTACTAGAGCTGTTTCTTTTTTTTGAGTTTTGCAACGTATTTATTCTTTGTTTGCTTCTTCTACCAAACAATGGAAAATCTTACAAGAAAATGTATAATTTTTTAGTTGAATCACTATCTCAAACAAGATGGGAATATAGAATTGAAAGTGTTAAAAGCCATAAAGTTTCAAGCACCAAAAATAAAGGATGCACTTGTTCAATTATCAAAAACTAGTGAAGATCCTAAGATAAAGAGTGAAGCCATGTGTTTAGCAACTTATGAGATGGAGAATTTTGAATTTTTATTGGGGATGAATATTTGGTATGATATACTTTTTGCGGTTAGTTCTGTAAGTAAGATCATGCAATTTAAAGATATGCATATAGATGTTGCTATAGATCACTTAAGAGGCCTTATAACTTATTTAAAAAATTATAGGGAAAATGTTTTTGCATCTGCATTAGAATCCACCAAAGAAATGACTATTGGAATGGATATAGAGCCTAAGTTCAATGAAAAACGTAAGATTCATAGGAAAAAACATTTTGATGACATTGATAGTGATGAGATAGCTCATTCTGCTGAAAATTCTTTTTGCACTAATTATTTTTTTGTATATATTAAATCAATCTATTTCTTCTATTATGAGTCGATTTGAACAATTTTTATAATATGAAAACATGTTTGGTTTTTTATTTGATTCAAATAAATTTAAAACTTTAGGGGAAGATGAATTGAAAAAAATATTGTATCAATCTTGAAAAGATTTTGAGTTTTAAGGACCATTCTGATATTGATAGTCTTGATTAATTTTCAGAATTAAATTTATTGAAAGAAATTCTAACAAATGAAATTAACACACCATTAAAAATATTGAACTATATAAAAAGATCATGTTCTTTTTCAAATACATGCATTGCTTATAGAATATTATTAACATTATCGGTAACTGTTGCTACTGCTAAAAGAAATTTTTCAAAATTAAAATTGATTAAATCATATTTAAGATCAACTATGTTACAAGATAGATTGAATGGGTTAGCTATATTATCTATTGAGAGTGAGATGTTAGAATTACTTTATTATAAAACTTTAATAAATAATTTTGCAACTCAAAAAGTCAAAAAATAACATAAAAATTATTAGGCTATATTAACATAGACTCTTGTCTTAATTTTTTCCTAAGGCCCCAAAATTCCTATATACGGCCTTGCCTTTTAGAAAAAGTCTGACACATTTTATAATAATGAATCTCTGGGTGATAATTTTTCTAAGCTTATACAAATGGAGTTTGAAATGAGAATGATGGGTGAACTTAAGTTATTTCTAAGACTACAAATAAAGCAAACAAATAGAGGCATATTCGTTCATAAGTAGAAGTATACAAAATAACTTCTTACAAAGTTTAAGATGAATGACTACAAACTTATGTTTACATTTATGCATCTTTCTATAGGACTACCAAAAAATGAATCAGGTAAATTAGTAGATTAAATGATCTAAAAAGGTATGATTGATTCACTCCTATATCTTATTGCTAGTAGACCCGACATTAAGTACAATGTATATATGTTTATACGGGCATTTTCAATTTGATCCCAAAGAGTCTCATCTTAAAGTTGCAAAATAAATTTTCAAATATCTTGTAGGTACTACTAACCTCAATTTGTTCTATGAGAAAAGCAAAGATTTCAGGGTAGTAAGATATTATGATACAGGCTATGTTGGTGACATAATTGAGAGAAAAACAAGTTGAGGATGTCATTTTCTGGGTCATTGTCTCATCTCATGGGTAAGTAAGAAGCAGAACTCCATTGCACTCTTTATGACATAAACAAAATACATCTTTGTTGCTAGTTGTTGTTCACAACTACTATAGGTGAAATTCCAATTAAAATACAATTCTAATCTTGAACATAACATACCTATTTTTGTGAAAACACTAGTGCTATTAATCTATCTAAAAATCCCATACAACATTCTAAAGCTAAGCGCATAATAATAAGATATCATTTAATTCATGATTATGTGCAAAAAGGAGTTTTTGACATAAAATTTATTGATACTAATCACCAATAAGTTGATACCTTTACCAAAGCTTTAGTTGAAAAACACTTTAGATTCATTAGAGATCTCCTTTAGTTAAAATTCCCCCCAGACTAAGCATCATTGTACACCATTTTACATTTACTTCACACTATATACTTCATCTGTTATGCATCATCTTATGTTGACGTGTACATGCATGATCCATCTTATTCATTAATTTTTCATATATTATATTATTAATATATTTACTCTAACACATTGCTTCTCATATGAAAAAGGTATCTCTCACATTTAATGTTATTTAATGTTTTTCAATGTTTATGGAATAAAGATTGAAAAAGCATGTTGGAATAATGGGACAGTTAGACACATTGTTGAATCATAATTGAATGACCTATCATATCATCTCTCGTGTCTTTTCATCATATCGACCACATTTTCAAATAACAAAACCACCTTTTCCCCATTACTCTCATACACTTAATTGCTCTCGCATATAGTCCATTCTCTTAAAGAACCCTAATGGTGTGTTTGGATGAGAAATTTTACAAATTCAAGAAATTTTAAATTCTTGGTATTTGAATTACTTTGATTTCAATTTCTATATATCATTCTTAAAATATTTTCTTTGGATAAGTCAATTCAAAATTCTCAAATTTTAAATTGTTGGGTTGGATATGATAATTTGATTCCACCATGGTAAAATTCATTTTAAAAATATATTTATATGCTGAGATTTTTAAACTAAATTTTATAAAAATAAATAATAACTAATTTTGAAATATTTAATAATTTTAAAAATAATATGAGATAATATTTAATAATTTTAAAAATATTTTTGAATATTCAATAATTAAAAACATGAAGAGATAAGAGATAAGATAAAATATATAAGTGAAATAAGAAGAAAAAAAATATAAAGAATTTCAAATTCTTATTTTTTTGGGAGAATTTGAAATTCTACTATTTCAAGGAATTTTACAAATGTACTATTTCAAGGAATTTTACAAATGTATGAATTTCAAATTCCTTATAAATTCTCCATCCAAAAAGGGTATTTCACCTCAAAGAATTTGAAATTCTTCAAATAAATGAATTACTCCATTTAAATTTCCCATTCAAACACACTATAAGACTTTCTCTTTAAAACCTTTACTCAACTTTTCATAGAAATGGCACCAAAATTGTAACCCACTTGTAGAAGCAAGGACCCCATGGAGGAATACTTAGAGTCTTCCTTCCTCCTTGAAAAATATGTAGACCTAACTCAACTGATTGATGATGGATTCTAAGTCCAAAACTACCCTAATAAGACAGGGTAGTCGAGCTTTGCAAAACTAAGGTGCAACTAGCATCACACACCTTATGCATATTTATGGGCATTTGTAATGGTCAATGGCGACACCATTATTAGACTGGTCAATAGCTTGGAGGTTAGGATCACTCCAACTTTGATAGCTATCCTCTCGGAATGTAAGGTGGTCAGTTTGATGCACTCTAATGATTAGGAACAAGTCATTACCAAGGAGACTATGGACACCATGCTTTACCCCTCGAAGTGTTCATCTAACAAGGTAGAGTTGGAAAAGTTCCTTCATGCGATGAACATGAAGCCATTGTGTAGATTGTTGCTCAATCTGTTGTTCAACACATTTATCCTTCAATCTGGCTCTAAGGATAATGTTTCTAATGTTGATAGATTCTGCCTCTATTATCCCTGTCTTGGAGTTTTTGTGAATCTACCCAGTCTGTTGTTCAACCACTATAAGTCCTATTTTGGCCAAAGAGAACAAGAACAAAACAAGAGGGCATCCATTCACTATGGGATACCTTTTAGAAAAGTCATTGAGGTTGTTGACGCCGACACCATAGACTTTAAGAAAGGAAAACACCAATGCCCTCCACCAACCCAAACAGTCCAAATGACCCAAACACAAGCCTAAACACCAATACCCTTTCCATCACCAAAAACAAAAGCACCTTCATCTCACCAAAATTTATCATCCATTGTCATGAATGACTCTCATCTGATTCAGATGGTCAACCGCTATCCTTTTGTTTCACTCACCCTTAACCAACTAGCCCATTAGAACCCTCAGTTGAAGCTCCTTAACCATAATAAACAAAGAAGCATCATCTAATTCATGGGTTACCTGAACCCAAGATAAAGTGCGAGGAAGCTATCACCTTAAAATCTCACTAAGCCCTTTTCTCAATAAGAAGAATAGAAACGGGTTGAGCTAGCCATTGAAGAGGATAAAATGATTCAAGAATCCCTTTGATTATCTACTAACGCTATAACAATAATTGTGTATCCATCATCATCATTCTCAAAGAGTCTTTGTCCAACATAAATAAGGGTGTTTTTTGTTGACAAGATTCTGCAACCAACTCAAACTGAAGTGTTTGCTATTGAGAAGAGTATTTGTCCTACCTTGTCTGGAAAGTTGTTGTAGAAGAGAGTCTACCTCCAACACAACCATAAGCATTTGTTGTCGCAGACTAGATTGTTGAAGCTAGCATATGCTAAAACCACCCCATAAGTCCAACCAACATCCCTTGCACCAACTACTGGAACAACCATCAAAATTGCCCAACCGCCTGTTGAGTCAAGTGCAATTGAGGCTGAACCCATTAAGCATGGCTACCTCATTGGTGGAACCAGACATAAGATAGCTAGAAGACTTTGCCTAGACCGTTCCACCAAGTGAAATCATAAACGCATCCAATTTTGCTTTTAAAGATTTGGAGTAGTTGATGAAAAAGTTCATAGATGAGGAGGATGATACCTTATTGTAAGCAATTATATTTGAAGATCGTCTTACTTGAATATGGAAGAATTCATGCATATTTGCTACCAGAAAGAACACTCAATCATCCTCTATCCTCTCACCGAAGAAGTGCTTGAGGTGAAATCCTTTAATCTATATGGTATGTATTGTTTGGATGATCAAGCCATGGAACTCATCGAGTAGCACTAATTTAATTTTGAAGATGCTTGTCGTACAAAGGTCGCCATGGAGTTAGGTTTTGAAGAAACCTCCTTAACCTCCCTTTTTTGATTGGTACACCTCGACGACCTTGCCAAATCCAACCTTGGACATAATTCTTTCAAGCTAAGTCCAAACTCAAGGTTGTGCAACACTCAATCTAGAAAAAGAAAGAACACAAAGCCAAATACACCAAGGATATGAGGTATCTACATTATGCTATGGCATATCAGTTGAGTGCCTCCAACATGAACAAGGATTACCCCATCATCACCATGGGTCACTACATTTTGTAAACTCCAATCCCTCAAACCACTCGCTCTTCTACTTGTATCACTTTATCAACCACACTACACTTTTCTCTATCTCTCATTGTTTTGTTTTCATTTCATTGTTTATCTACATATAAATCTATGTTATATATATACATATATTGCCCCTACATATGCTATTGTTACCCCCTCTCTACTTGTGCAGGAAGCCTAAGTGTTTCGATCTTCATCTGAAGTTGTTCCTGAAATTGTCTCTTAATTGAAGTTAATGGTCAACACTTTAGTATCAACACTCCAATAGCCCATTCATCAACAATGTCGCTCTAATAAGAAGTATCCAGAGCTTCTCACCAAACTTCATGTTGAAGTCAGCTCTTACGAGGAGTCTCTAGACTAGTTTTTGGTCTCGACTTTTGCTAGTGTCAAAAGGGGGAGTAAAATGTTTACTTTTTGAACTATTGTTTTAGGTTTTTCATACTTTAAACTCTATTTATTTATCCTAGGGAGAGTTTATTTTGTGAAGTTTATACATATATTTTCTAATTGATATATTTATGTTATGATGTTTATACATAAATTGCTCTGATATACATAGTATGATAGAATGTATGAATGCATGAACGCTTATACATATACATATACATATATGCATATATATATATACATACGAACATATATATATATATATATACACACACTTATACTTTGATTATTGAAACACTAGTGACTATAATAAAAATGAACACTTAATTTGTTTGAACATATCAAGAATATTTACTCTAGATAGATATATATGCTCTGAAAAGAAACATTCATCTGATAAATTGAAATCAACTAAGATCTGTTGTGCTTAAAATTTTCTCTTTTAAAAAACGTGTTTATCACCATAAAAAAAAGGTTGTTAAGTCAAAAGACGATCTTAATTGCTTCAAGATATAAGTTTTAATGATAACAAACTCAGACTTTTTTAAGAGATAAGTTTTTCAGATCATAATATAAGATGAATAGTGATTAGACGATTGATTGTTTTGGCATCAAGTCTCTCAAATGAATCATTTCATCTATTAGGAAAAAATATTTACTATATATCATTTATGATGTCTTATAACCAAATCATCTTTATCTATGTTATTTATAAATAGATCAAAAGGAATAAAAAGTTTCTTCAAAATGGGATGCAAACATACTTTTTGTTAGAAAAAGGATAAACAAGTCCCTTAAAGCACGCAAAACTAACACACATTTGTTTATTTCTTTTGGCACCTTAAAGGTGATAAATAACTTCCTTAATCAAATAAGAAGTGACAATTTGATGAAACACATTTAATGCACCAATTAAAAATTTCCTCCACAAGGAATATAGATGAAGAAAAACGAAATAAGCTTATGAGAGACACTTAAGGATTTGCAACGATCATCTTCCCGAAACACCTATATAAAGAAGTTTGAAGATTTAGAAAAAATATATACAAATACACACACACACATATTTATAGAATATTGTTTGTAAAATTCATTACATTAATTCTTTGTGGAAAAAACTATATACTTAAGTGGTTGTATCATATTTTGATAATAAAACGAAACAATATAGTGATTTCTCAATTTTAACTTTGTGTTATTGCATTAAGCATGGAGAAATTTGATGGTAAAATAATAGTTGGTTGTTGAAACATAAAGAGACTTTGTGTTGAAAGAATACTTGGATAGTTGTTTGCAAAGACAAGTCAAAGGACACTTAGGTTAAGCTAGAAGTGGCTTATGAAAGAATACTTGTATCTTTGTAAAAAATAGTGAAACTTGATTGGATTGATCAAGAACTGAACGTAGTCTCAGTGGTTAAGATTAATTGGTATAAAAATTGTGTATTCTTTCTCTTAACTCTTTGCCTACACTTAAAAGGTCATACCACTATTTCACTATTTCGAAAGTATTGAAATTTTGATTGACATTATTCGAGTTTCCTTTTTAGTGTCTTTCTTTTCTCCATGCTAAGATGGAAATGCAAAAATGGCATATACTCGGGCATGCAATTCCTTGTTTCTAAAGTTGTATTAAGGTGGGAAGGCATTTTATGCAAATTATCCTTATTAGTAGCTTAACCATTTGATGACAACCCTCCTTGCATGGATTGAGTTAGGAGCATCAAAGAGGGAAGACTAGACTCCTTGGATCATGGAACTCAAGGTTTCTATCCTTGGTGATGGAGATGGGCGAATGGTATTTATGGAGGCTACGTGTTTGATGAAATGCTAAGGTGGTACTCTAGGGTTTTGGCTCACTTCATTGATGGATGAAGGTCACTCCTAAAGGTGAGAACACTCACGGTGAAGATGAGAATGATAATTGGCCAAAATGACCAAGGGGACTAAGGAAAGAATATTAAGGCTCAAAGGCTATCTTAATATCATAAATTCCAAAGTAGTTACAAGGTTTCTAGCCTAGGGAATTTATAGAAGGGAAAATGCATTTAGGGTTATATTTGAGAGTGTTTGGCTGAAAAATGCAAGCCAAATGCACTTCAAATGAAACCTAAATTAACCCTAGATGCTACTTGGTGGCCAAGGATGGAATCTTTGGGTTTGGTTAAGCTACATCTAGGTGCATGATAAGACCATGCAACCTAGGTGCCCTCCACTTGGGCCTAAACCTTGTCAAATCCAAAAATAAATCCAAGGCTACCAAAAAACACGTCTAGGCCTTATTTTCTCACCCTAATAAAATACCCTAGCTATAAAATAAAATCCTATAATCTAAGGCACCCCATAATACAAGGGTAAGATGAGAAATACAAGTAAAAATAAATCCTATAACTAAGACGCCCCAAAATATAAGGGTAAAATAGGAAATACAAGATAAATAAATCCTATGTCGAAGGTACCCAAAATACAAGGGTAAAATAGGAAATTAAAGACAAGGGTAAAATAGGAATAAATCCTATACTAATAAAAAATGTAGGAGCTAAGGCCCAAAAGTAGACTCACTCCTCTTATGGTTTTCAAAACTAACCTATTCCTCTTGCCTCCTTCAATATATCACCTCTTGGTCTTCTTGGCCTTAGTGTGATTCCATCATTCCCTCCCTCTTGAAAAGGATTTGACCTCAAATCAAGAGGTTCTTCATGGTGGATATCATGACCAACAAAAATAAACAAATAAGAATTAGAGCCAGTAGTATATGATATAAATGGAAAGTGCATCCTAAGAGGAGTTCCATTAAAAATGCTAAAAAGATTTTCTAAACTAAAAGGACTAAACTCTCTTATGCTAACGATAGGATCCTCCCCATGATGAAGTCTAGGTGTATAACTAAAGCCTAAAAAGGTAAAAAGACTAAAACTATAGCACACTAAAGCATTAGGCCTAAGAACTAAAATGTCTTATTGGAGGTACGTAATGTAGTGACCTGGGTATGTCTTGGAATAAAGAAAACTTAACTAAAAGATTACCTAAACAACTTTGTGTTGCATTATTTGTTAGATACATATGAACTCATATAATCTAAGTTTGTCTTATAGGGAAATAGCCAAGTTAAGTTCAAATAAGTTTGAACTTCCCTCAAGATCAAAAGAAGAAAATATGACACCATGAGATGTATCCAACAAACCATACAAACCAAAAGTTGGGTGCTTTATGAAGAGAACTAAAGTAGAAAGAGTCTTAAAGAAAGAAGACTTATCTACCTTGGGCACCACCAAAGAAGTAGCACAAGAAGTGGGACTAAGTGAAGTCTAATTCTTCTTCACTAATTCTTGAAATTGAGATTCTTTTTCTTGAAAAGAGATTTGTTTTTGAATTTCCACTTCATGACTAGTGGCAACATGAGAGAAAGAGTTAAGGTCTTAATGAATGAAAATAATCCTTTTTAAATCATTTTCAACGGTAAAGTGACTCTCTTTAAACATAAGCCCTTTGGAAGAAATATTATCCTCCTTACTCTTCGTTAAGAGTGTTGGTTGTTGTTTTTCTTGTTCTAACCACTCTTTAAACCTCTCTATTCTTTTCTTATTTTTTTTCTTTCTTTATCATTTGTATTTTCTTTTCTTTTTCTTTTCTTCTAAGTTCTTCCTCTCTTTTTGTATTTTCTTGCTCATGCATACTCTTAGGGGTTCTAAACCTTTTGGCTATTTGAGACCTAGTAGTAACAACCCTAAGTTTTGATCCACTAGTTTCTCTTCCCTCAACTAATTTTGCAAGTAATTGTCTTATTTCTTCATTATTCTTTGCATTTTCTTTTTCTTCTTTTTTAATTTCTTCTTCTCTTTTTATGTTTTCCTCTTCTTTTTTTCTTATGTACTCTTTCAACTCTATAAGTTCATCCCTAACACTAGGTATACTACTACAAGAGTTATGACCATGTACACTAGAGTGATCACTCGTCTTTGATCAAGAAAAAGGTTTTCACAAATATGTTGCAAAAATTTGGCACTAAAAGTTTTTACAAAGAGTGAGTGATAAAAAGTTTTCAAAAAAAGTTTTCAAGGTGTAAGAGTAGTATAAAAAGGCTTAAGTGTACAAAGTGAACTATGAAGGGAGGTGGACTACTAAGAATCACTTAAAAACAAGCCTTTTCAAGTAGAAATCACTAAGTCCTTTCACACTTTTCTTACAAAACAATTTGCGCAAAAGTTAAGTGTGTGTGTGCACGGCCCCCTAATAGGCAACTTGTAGCCTTCTAAAATAAAACAAGTAAGAATAAAGAACCTAAGCAATTATACTACCAAAGCTATAAAGCATGCAATAAGGCAATTAAAGCATGTGCTAGTTGGATTCTCGAGGATGGGAGCTTGAAGTGACCTTGGTGATATTCAAGCCACTCCCACAAGCACTACTCGAATTACCCTAAAGACTACTTAGTGAAAGGCCAATTACTAACCAAATAACGAAAGGAAAACAAAGGCAAAAAATACAAGTGGCCTAAAAGAAATTGTGTAAAAGAGAAATGTAAACAATAAAAGTAGATCTTCTAGTCTTCAATTCTCCACCCCTTCACAAGGAACACCCAAGGTTAGCCTTTCAATGGTGTATTCACTCTTTTTGATGGTAGAACTCCTTCCAAAGGTCTTGGAGTCAAATCGGACAACTCCTCCAATCAATTCACCGAAAATGTATATGATGAGTTTAGGAGCTTTCCACACCTAGATCAAGAAGAAACCACCCAAGAGTACAAGAGTCCAATGAAATAAAAACTAAAAATGCACAATTAGGAAGGCTAAACTCAAGTGGAGATAAATGTGACAAAACTTAGGAGTAGAAAGAAGACACAAAACTAAAATTAAGGCACATTAAGAAAGGCAAGCACTCAAAAGATTAATTCCTATAATGGTACTAGAATTGAGTAGCAAGTGTTTGATAAAATGTTGCACTTGACATGTTAAATTTTAAAATCTCATACAGCCAGTAAAGCATAGTCCAAATGTCCAAAGATTAACTGCAATTGCTAAGGTAGGAAAAATTGTCCAAAAGTCCACAAGTCTAGTAAAGGATCCCTGTTGTTTGCATTTTTTTCCCACTTGTTTTGGCACGGTTTTTCAATGATAATGTCCAGCCACTTTCTTTTTTTTTTAATATTAATATTCCTCCTTTGCTTGGGTTTTAAACTTGTGTTTGTTGATTTTGATTAGCAAATATTTGGAGTATCCTTTTAGCTATTAGTGATGGCTTAATGAGTCAATAATTTGAGTTTCTTTAAGCTTTATGTGCAATAAAGTCCAGCAATAAATTAAGCTCATATAATCACTTTCCAACCTCAAATTATCAAGCAAAACATGTTCATATTAAGTGCAAATGGAAAAGGAAAGCAAGATGGCCGAATTTAGCAATATGTGCAAAGATACAAATCACACATGAATGTTTAAATATCAATGAACATGCTAGGACTAATTAGCATACATGATTGACTCTCTAAAGCGCTCTAAGTCCCACGGCCATTTCAACAAACATATAGCATGCATATCATATTTTGATCATGAAAGTGTCTAGGCATGTGTATTTGAAATTTTCTTTCAAGAAGAGTTAGGGAGAATCATACTCTTATGACAAAACTTAACAGATTATAAAATAAAAACACATGATCATCATTTTTCTTATCATGCAAAAAATTTTCCAGCCACCCAAACTTAAACAAAAATGGACGGATCCTACAAAGAAACCTAGGCACAAAGATGATTCACAAGAAGGTTTATGGCATGAATCAATGAACAAAACAAGACACATAGACCATGAGAATATAACATGAATATGGTCTATTTAGCATAACTTTAAGACAAGCAAGAAAGACATGACATGACTGGATTTTTAAAAGACTCAAAATAGACTAGAGATTACCCTTGAAGAACCATTGGCTCTATATACCACATGATGGCAACCCTCCTTGCATGGATTGAGTTAGGAGCATCAAAGAGGGAAGACCGGACTCCTTGGATCATGGAACTCAAGGTTTCTAGCCTTGGTGATGGAGATGGGCGAATGGTACTCTAGGGTTTTGGCTCACTTCATTGATGGATGAAGGCCACTCCTAAAGGTGAGAACACTCACGGTGAAGATGAGAAGGATAGTTGGCCAAAATGACCAAGGGGACTAAGGAAAGAATATTAAGACTCAAAGGCTCTCTTAATATCATAAATTCCAAAGTATTTACAAGGTTGCTAGCCCAGGGTATTTATAGAAGGGAGGATGCATTTGAGAGTGCTTGGCTCAAAATGCAAGCCAAATGCACTTCAAATGAAACCTAAATTAACCCTAGATGCTACTTGGTGGCCAATGATGGAATCTTTGGGTTTGGTTAAGCTACATCTAGGTGCATGATAAGACCATGCAACCTAGGTACCTCCACTTGGGCCTAAACCTTGCCAAGTCCAAAAATAAATCCAAGGCTACCAAAAAACACGTCTAGGCCTTATTTTCTCACCCTAATAAAATACCTTAGCTATAAAATAAAATCCTATAATCTAAGGCACCCCATAATACAAGGGTAAGATGAGAAATACAAGTAAAAATAAACCCTATAACTAAGACGTCCCAAAATACAAGGGTAAAATAAGAAATACAAGATAAATAAATCTTATGTCGAAGGTACCCAAAATACAAGAGTAAAATAGGAAATTAAAGACAAGGGTAAAATAGGAATAAACCCTATACCAATAAAAAATGTAGGAGCTAAGGCCCAAAAGTAGGCCCACTCTCTTATGATTTTCAAAACTAACTCATTTCTCTTGCCTCCTTCAATATATCACCTCTTGGTCTTCTTGACCTCGGTGTGATTCCATCACCTTTTGTGGGATATTGTCAATCTCCATATCACATGCAAATTTCTAGGTTGTTCGTCTAGTTCATGTCTTCTAGATTGCTCCATGCAAGAGTTATATGCTGACCGAACTTTGTACTCCCCATTTTGACTCCCTCCCCAAATTCTCAAATCACTTGAGTTCATATTATTCAAGAGATCATCCTAAGAATAGTATCAACATATCTAGCCTCCAACAATGCCGTTAACATCCCTTAATTCCAACATCATTCTTCTTTGTGAATGAGATCTATGACATATAATTCAATGACTTCCTCCACAGGTGAAGTTTACACGTATGTACAATCTCTCTCTCGGAGCCATGGTTCACACAATACCTTAACATCTTCTCCATTACCTACTCTCCATCGAATCCCTGTCCTAGCCAATCTTTGGGAACTCCATATGCTTCTTCATGCAAAACTTGTGTTATGGCCTAGCAAAACCACCAAAAAATCCCTCTACAAATAATATTTAGCTTTATAGATTCTTGATACTAAAGCATAGAATTAGAGAGCACCTTTCATCTTTGTTTCTCCAACAATGCCAAGTTAAAACCGTACGTTCCTTGCGCATTGGAAGCTTTTTCCCACTTAACCATCTAATACCACTAGTGTTTTAGTATTTCGTACACCACCAATGAGTTCGACATACGTTGGATTTCATCGGAAAATAACGAAATTAAAAAAGGTTAATATACTTTTATTGTGATTTTCAATATGCTCCTAAGGCCCTAACGTAATATTCATTAATTTCTTAATTAGCAGCGAATAGATAGTGGTAAGTAAGACTTTTTCTTTTAATCTTAAAAAAGACTATTTTTTAAAGACAGAATAAGATATCAAAATGTTAAGTTGAATCTTTTCTCTTACAATTCATTAATAGGTGAATTCATTAAGTATGATACTAAACCCAACCCAGTTTATAACAAAATACATACACCTTATTAACCCTTTTTAGGCGGTAGATCTATATCTATAATAATAAAAAGATTGAACTATTTGGTGTAGATAATTTTTGTTTAATTTTATTTTTATAATTAATTTTTATAAATTATATAAATTATTTATTTAGTTGTGTAAATTTTACTCTATAACTGTTAATATTTTAAATAATTATTTATTATTATATAATTTTTTATTTATTATTTTTAAAAATAATTCACATAGACACATAATACTACTTTTGAACGTTAGTTTATATAATAATAATTATTCCTTCCTATCTTAATTTGTAAACTTAACATAATACTCGAAACAACCACTGAAATAATAAATACAATTTAATAAGTAAGTTTATTAATATAAATAATCATCATTAAATTATTTATTTAACGAAGAAGGACAAAGCAAACTAGGCAAGATATTTATTAAAGAATTTTTTTAAAAAAAAGCTAGCAAAATCAACTGCTGAACGAATGCTTGCGTGTTGCGAGGATGAATCTAACCGCAATAGCGTCCAAGAACCAAGACTGGTAGGAAAATTGCGGTAGATCATTGCCACACGATAAGGTGTTTTTTTTAGAAGATAATCATTGAAATTCGTAATCGTAAGCATTACAATTCCGTTATATTGGAATTTCTAATATTAATTTCTATATATTCTTTAAAAAATATAAAAATATAAAATGTTTCAATCTATTAATATAACTATTAGAAAAAGAATTAAATAATTAAAAACATGAGAATTTAAATTTAATTTTCATAATCATCATATTATAAGACCATATTGTAAATTCACTGATATAAAAATAAAAGCATGACGGGATTGAATTTTATAAGAATAATACACATGAGATCACAAGAGTAGATTGATTTTTATGAGAGAAAAATATTAAAAATGAGGTTTTATGGTTTCAAGGTAATTAGAAGTCAAATGATTACGTCAGCATTAAGGACCTTGATATTTAAGAAACGCACTTCGTGAATCGTGATTGGCGTTGCGCGAGAGAAGAGAGTAGCAGAGAAAAATGGCGTCTTGGAATTCATTTCCGCTCCAAGTTTTCTACGAAGCTCTTGGTTGGTTCGCCTTCGTTTCCTGGTCCATCAGTTTCTACCCTCAAGTAATCTTGAATTTTCGCAGGAAGAGGTTAAACCTTAATTAAACCTTAATTTTCTCATAATCTCCGTAACATGTTTTGTTTTAACCCTCGGTGTTTTAATTTATTTATTTATTTATTTTTGTTTTAATTTAGTGTGGTTGGGCTCAACTTCGATTTCGTGCTTCTGAATTTGACCAAGCACAGTTCCTATCTCATATACAACGCTGCTCTCTACTTCAGCCCTGCTATTCAGAAGCAATACTTTGAAAAATACGGTTACGGACAGGTAAATTGAATCGCTTCTCGGTTAGTTAATTAGCAACGACACCGTTTCTTATTTGCCAAATTTTTGTCTTATGGCATATAGTAAATAGTGTATTATGCATCATCCACAATGTATAATAAGATTTTATGCTATCATTAATTATAAGCTTTCATTGATGATGAATTTGTTGACTTTTATGATAATTATTTTAAAATTTATTCTTACCTACATTGATCTCTTTGTAGTTGTACAATTGTGAATGAGAGTTTGACATTTGATGGGATGAATATATTGAGTAATATATAACCGAGAAAAATTCGTAAATCTAATGTTTTAAGATTTTGATTAAGATGTTGTATCAAGTTTATTTGTGTTGTAAATTCATGGCTCATTGATAGAGTTCTCCTGGTTTTAACTCTCTTTGTATTTTCCAACACTTTGATTGATTGATGGTGTAAAGTTGGTTCATGTTATGAGAACAAATAAGTACTTCTCTTCGTGGAAATGTTAAATACTCTTTTCTTTCGTTTATTTGAAAATGAAAATCTGTCCACATTTTTGATAATTGAAAATTTGGAGTTTTCTTAGAGTTTAAGTAATGTCTGATTTTATGTATGTAAATAAACATTTGGAATTCTCTGATGTAGTTTTAATTTCATTTGTTTCAGATGATACCTGTGGCTGCAAATGATGTTGCTTTCTCGATCCATGCTGTTCTACTGACAGCAATTACGTTGTTCCAGATTGCAATCTATGAAGTGTGAATGATTTGTATTTGTGTTGTTGAGAATGTCATTCGTTTTTGTTCTATGAACTGAATTCTTGATTTTGCTGAACATACTGATTGTTTTGTTGTAGCGTGGGAGTCAGAAAGTGTCTAAAGTTTCTATTGGAATTGTCTCGATTGTTTGGCTTATTGCGGCAGTTTGTTTCTTTATTGCTTTGTCGAATCATTCCTGGCTTTGGCTTCTCTCCATCTTCAAGTATGTTGTTCCTGCTTCTGTGGTTAATTGTTTTTGTTTCACCCTTTTTGGCCTTCAATTTAATTCCATGGAATATATGCACAGATATACTTTGGTTTTATACAAGATGTTATTTGTTTTTCTACTGGAGATTTGTTATTGCTGATTCTTAATCAATTTATGGTACTAATTTACGGAGCTCCAGCATGGTAATTTCTGAGAGCATTCTTGAGTCCATCCTAATTTCTAATTCATCTCGTACTGGCATGCTATTTGCAGTACCGGAGAAAGCTTATAGTGAGATTATCTGGCATATCTTGTACATAATCAATTGGTGTATCAAACAGATTTTTAGTACAGATTTCTAGAGAGATTCTTAGAGATTTTTGGGACAAATTTCTTGAGAGATTTTTATTACAGATTTTGAGATATCACTCATGTATATATATTCGTGTATTTGTGAAGAGATGAATGACAAAACAAGACAATTCTTTTCCAAATTTGAGTTCTTTATGGTATCAGATCTTGGTTAAGGTTCTGAGAATGCCTGTTCAGATATGCTAGACAATCTCATTAGCTTATTTCTCTTTTATCAATAATTAAAGAGATGATGTGCTCAATCTCGGCAACTATTTTCTGTTTACTTTGAATTTAGGTAGGAAGGGGCATATGAAAATGGTGCATTGACTGAGTATTTCTGTTCCAATTTTAGAGCCCTTCTGAACTATTGATCTTAAATATTTCAGCTGCTGAATATTACCCATCATTTGAGAACCATTTATTATTTACTATTTTGTGACCCACTTGATAGTGGACAATTACATTCTTTCCTACGATGGGGTTTCTTACCACTGTCGACTAAGCTTATTGTATTTTGTTAGTGAAAAGCCTAGAATCTTCTTCTGTATCTTGAAATACCACAGATCCACCCTTGCTGTAGTGCTACAGTCTATGTTCTGTGTAATTAGAAAATATCAGGTTGGCTTAGTGTTTTGATGTGATCTAGATTTCTTCTGACTTTTTATTTAACTTCATTATGTTGCAGCACCATTCAAGTAGTTATGACTACTATAAAGTACATTCCTCAGGTTGGGATTTATTTTGTCAATTTTAATTTTGTCTTTCTTTTGTCAGTAGATGGTTATTGACATATCATTTTTCTAAACTAAAATTTCTTAGCAGAAATTAATTTATTGAAATAGTTGTAAATACCAATGAAACTATTTCCACGTTCTTTTCTGGAGTCTTTGGAACCATTAGTACTTAAAATCTAGACCTTTTTGCTTGTGAGTTGTTAGAGAAAAACCAATTTATTAAAAATAGAAACATATAAAAGTCAGATGGAATGAGTAAAGGTCGAATCCAATTCTTTCTGTAAAGTAGTGTTAGTTGAAATTTGTTAGGAAACCAAATTAGAAAAATAGAAATAAGAAAAGAAAGATTTTATTTCTTGATTGCAAAGGAATAGATAATGGAAAAGATAACTCTCCTCCAAAGGTTCCGTTTGCAAAGCATTTCTCTTCTCACAACGAGCTATTTCTCAATTTACAAATGAATAAATATAAATGAATTCCCTCTCCTTCAGTCCTCCTATTTATTTATGTCATTGACTCACTATAGCAAACTAATATTCTAACTAGCTTTCCATTCCCAAAGTCCTAACAAAGCACCATTTTCTCTCTTTGACATTGTTCTAGTTATAGTGATATAAAATTTGGTCTTTAGACATAAACTTCATGTCACAAAAGTGACTGGCTTGGGAGCTAGAAAAGTGAGCTATAATACTATCATAGTCTATTAAATTTCAGTTGAAAACATAACTGATGCAGTTACCTTTAATAGTAAATTCTTAAAACTTAAATTGATTGATATAGAAAGTCTTGTTACTTATGTTCGATTGATGAAGTGGGCCATATTCATCATTTTTTATGAGTTTATTTGCATAATAAATTAAAGTAAATTTTATATCATTATTTTTCTAATTTGTCAATACACCAGGCTTAGTAATTGTTTTGCATCTTCTCACTGTACATTTAATCATGTGTGTATGAATGCAGGCAGTCATGAACTTCCTAAGAAAAAGTACTGATGGCTTCAGTATTGGTAACATTCTACTTGATTTTTCTGGAGGGATAGCAAACTATGGACAGATGGTTGTGCAATCAGTAGATCAAAGTTTGTCATCTACTCACCTCTACTATATATATTTCTTGTCATTTGATTATATATTTTAACATTAGCTTATTTTAAATCCTATCTTTCCAGATTCATGGGTCAACTTCTATGGGAATATAGGAAAAGTGTTGCTATCTCTGGTATGGGAAGCTCTCTTGAGGATTATTTTGCTTGTTTCTCATGGTGTAGTTGTTTCTTACTTTACTTTTCTCGTATGTTTTGCATGCAGTTGTGGTTCTAGCACTGATTCTGGTTTTATTTTCATATCATTATTCTAATCTTAAAATTATACTATGTTTTTTGGTTGAGAAAGTAATTTCTTTTGATATAAGAGCAATGGCATACTACGCAAACTGAGTAGAAGATGCATGTACTACGAATCCATTTTTGCATTTTGCATAGTTCTAGGATGGTGCTTGTGCCTGGTAAATGTTTGTTAATTTGATAAGTCAGACATTGCTGCTTGAGGCTTTTGTGACATTGTTTTTTTTATGTAATACACAACTGCAGGTATCTGTATTCTTTGACATTATTTTCATTATTCAACATTATGTTCTTTATCCTGGTAAAAAATCCTCCAAATCGGTGATCACTACAGAGCAAGAAGATCAAATCAGAGAGCACCTTGTCAGACCTTCTGATCAATCACCATCAGAGAATGTGTAAGACATATTTGTGTCAAAATCAAATTAGGATGCTATTCTTATTCCATACATCAGGGGCACCATTTTGCTGGGAGCTTTAAAAACATTGTATAAGTTTTAAGAATTATAGCCGCCTAGTCTTTTATACTAATTTGTATATTAAATTTATCAAGCTACTGAATTCCATACTGGTGTTTGTGGCTAAAGATCAAATGCATGTAGCCAAATAACTTCACTTAACTATCAATTTTTTAACCTTCCAAAATCAAGTTTTCAAAAATCAATTTCATTTAAATTGATTGATAATATTGACAATATAACAGAGTTATGTAAACTTTCTATACACTCTGTTAATGCATGTCGAATCAAAGGGTACATCTGTTGTAGGGTTAGATGCACGACTTAAATCGAATGTTTTCTGCAGGGGAAGTATAAATAACTTTTCTGCCAGTAAATTCTACGAATGAAATGCAAGCATGCATTCTCAATTTTGCTGGATGTTTATTATCCTAAACCTAAATTATAAGGATAACATTTATCTAAATAATATCCCAAAAATTTCAAACATAACAAAATTTCTAAAAGCTAAATTATTCTTTTTCGAACTAAGATATTTAGGTGTATTATCAATACTCTTTTGACTCAATATTTTTAGACTTCTAACTTGAATTTCAAGTTTGAAATGACTTTATTCTTTTTGATGTTTGTTTGTTTTTGTTTTTGTTTTTTTTTTGTTTTTTGTTTTTTTTCAATTTCACTTATTGTAAATCTTATCAACATTTTCTTGAGGGGAAGCACCTCGACTTTTGACTTGAGTATTTCCTTATACTCATATATCGTTATGGTCAGATTTCAACTTTTGTTTCTCGAACGCTTCATGCTAGCAATATTGAACTTTTGATAGATCTCAGATGATTTTTTTATTTATTTAAAACACCTGCATCTAGGTGTTCTTTATTTGATTTTGATCTTTTTATATATTCACCTCTTCTATTATTAAATCTAATGCATTGCCCGGCTTGCATATGAACTTTGATCAATTATATGTTGTTTATAGTTTTAATACATAATTTTCATCTTCAAATTTAACTACTTTTCAACAATTGAGCAACACTTAAATTTTTTATTTATTAATTTCATAGGTATATAAAACATCTTATATTAATTTCAAACTTGAGTTACTTCTACTTGGGATTGTTTTTATTCCTATTACTACAAGGTGTGCTTCATTTCGAACTTTGACTTTGAAAATAACAATTTCATTGAGCTCTTTGAAGACCTCTTTGTCATAAATCATATAGGGGAAAACGTGACGACTGAAAGCTCTACTAGGGTTTCGGTTTCAACCACGAAAGAAGACAATCTTCTAAATTGTAGTACAAAAAAGGTAAACAAAAGAAAGGACGATCATTAAGAGGATGCAATAATAACTAAAAGAGAATTCGTCCTCCCTCTGATATACCTGCACCCGTGTCATCATATGAAGATAAAACTATTGGTGGAAGAGAACACGACGTTAGAAAACTTCCATTACTATGTGAAGGATTTCATTTTGCTTGAAGATCTTATATACGAGGAAGATATGCAGCAAACTAATGCGGAGGGGCTGAACTCTTGTCGAAGAATGCATGTTAGTAAGGAATAATTCGAAGAATGGTGCGAACCTGGGAAAAACTTCCTCATTGTTAACGTCATGGGTAGTGAGCTTCAAGATGATTGAAAATCTTTTAGAATCATTGATATGCCCAAGATTTAAAAATAAAGTTCTAAAGATCTAAACATGGCAAACAATTAAAACAAACACGTTCAAATCATTTTAAAAATTGCAAAAATTAAAGAATCATCTTCCAACCATTGGATAAGCATATAATATTTAAAATTTATTATACTTAATTTCCAATATGCAATGAGAATTTTTGTAATCCTTTAAAATTGCAAAAACTAAAGAACCAACTTTTATCCATTAAATAAGCATATAATATTCAAAACTTCCGGCTATGGATAAACATATAATATTCAAAACTTATTATACTTAATTTCCAATATGCTATGAGAATTTTTGTAATCCTTTTATACAATCATTTAATAACATGTACATGTAGATGACGTGACTTCATTACTGGTGGGATCCAAACTTGTGCCCTGACAATTATATCTCAAATGAATTAACCACTACACCAAGCACTTCATCTAGTATGTGTGATACAATTAAAATATAAAACATTATGTTTGTCAATAGCAGACAAAAATGAAACGTGAAAACACAATGGGTTTCACTCGTCTTTCCACCTTGAGATAGGTCTATTGGACATGTTTATAACCCGTGAACCCGAAATGAAAACTCAACTATTTTGCCATGTTTTGAACACTGAAAAACACCATTTTTAATTACAGAAACCTTAGAAAAATCATCCTCTTCTTTTTCTCCAGTTTTAAAACAATTATGGGGTTAAAACTAGATACCCAAAAATACCCAGAACAAACACAAGGCAGAAGATTAACATAGCTCTGATACCAAATGTAAAAATAAGGTTCTAAAGATCTAAACATAACAAACAATTAAAATAAACACGTTCAGATCATTTTAAAAATTACGGAAACTAAAGAACCAACCTCCAACCATTGTTGTTTGCTTGTTTGCTTTTAGTTTTCGAACCCTTGCTCTCAATACACAATGATATTATATGCTGAAGAGGAGAGTAGGCTCAGTGACCAAAAACAAAAATATGTGTCCAATTTAATTTATAGAACTCTAATCTATCACAGAGTCTCTTTTGAATATTAGAGAAATATGCGGGAATCATGGTACCATATTCACAAATTATTTGATAATAGGTTGAATCAACATCAATAATGGACCACATTCAGAATGTGTTAACTGCTTAATAGAAGAGAAAAATCAGGAGTGCATACATGAAAATCAGAAGCACGATACTTCCATTTTTGCTATTGTTGCAAAAACCATTTTAAAAACAATGTATATGCCAACATAAGATTATTATCTAGTGCAACTCTTCGATGTAGATGATTAACCCCTGGTGCAACATTGGAGACCGTTCTTTACAACATTGGGTCTTGTACTCAATTTGGAATACGAAAGTTTGCATTAGATATGCTTCCAATGTGGACATTATGGACATAAACAATCCCAATGTGGGGATGGAGGACTAGCCCATGAGTAGGTAAAGAAAATTACTGTAGAAGAGGAACATGCAGATATTGAAGTGCATGATGACCATATTTCATCTAGCCATGCATATGAAAAGCCAAACCTAATCCCCTAGATCCTGTAAATTTGCACTCCAAATAGTCAAAGCCCGAAGAGGGCAGTTAGGATCCATGGATGATTGTAAAGAAAGGACCAAAAGAAAAGTTGTTAAACCCAAACTAGTGGCCCTTAGATGGAACATCCACTACTAGAAAAGTGTCATTTTTCTACGAATTTTCTAGCAAAAAAATATTCGCAAAAATTTTTTGTGAATTTTCTTGCAAAAGAAATATTTGCAGAAATTTTTTGCGAATTTATTTGTAAAAAAGAATTTACAGATATTTCTTACAAATTTTGCTACAATTTTAATAATCATATAAATTTTTTTCCACGGTAAAAATTTGCACAAAATATTGTAAGAATTTTATTTTTTTTTCTTGCAGATTTTCTTGTAAAAATAAAATCGTAAAAAATGTTTACTAAATGGTAGAAAAATTTTGCAGGTAACTTTTCCTGCGAATTTTTCTACAAATTTTAATCCGTAGGAAAAATAAAAAAAGATATTTAAATTTATAAGCTTAATATTTAAAAAAACTTTAAGTCTCACATCGATTGAAAATAAAATAATTAAAGAGTATATAAGTTGGGGCAACACTTACCTTACAAGTTGATTTGTATGATTGAGTGTTAGACTTATAATCTACAATCTTAGAATTTAAAAGATTATGTATTACATGTTGAAAACATGGAAATAAATGCTTCGGATGAATTCATTGTGAGCATTTGAAAGTTGAAGAATTATTGATAGAATTTATAGTAATTTCTTTAATTTTTTTTAAAAAAAATATTTCTGCAGAATTTCTTGAGAAAAAAATTCGCAGGAAAATTTCCTGTGAATTTTAAAATTTGCAAAAATATAATATCCACGAAGGTATTACCTGCAGATAAAATTTTGCAAAAAAATTTGTAAGAATAAAAGAAGTTCTAGTAGTGATCACCCAAGAGTCAAAGAAAAAGAGACCTTCTTGAGAATGTTAGAGGCTCACGTTTTGTCTCCTTAAAGAATAATCATGATGCGATTAAAGGGTCTCACACAGGTCTAGGGACTAACACGAAAAATTTGGAAGCACCTAAGATCCCTAAGCAAGTTTGAAGTCAGAAATTTAATTGGTGGAAAAAATCCACAAGGGACCATGTGGAAAAGATCCAAAATCAGGTGGAAAAATTGGACCCAAAAGTCGCAATAGTGTGATAAGAGAAAGGCTCACCGATACGCAAGGTTCGAAGATACAAGTGGAACATCCAATTATCGAGTAGGCCAGTTGATCTAGGGGTAGCTTTAATAACTCCTTTGAGGAGATTTGGGCCATGCAATGCTTGCATGCAAAATAATACTATGTCATTAGAAATGATTGGAGATCTATGCACTTATGTTACATTGCCTAATTTTGAAACTAGAGCGTTTGTGAAATCAATGAGGCAATTCCTCACAAAGAATGAATTTAAGGACCCCATAAAAAACAAAACCCCAAGTAAGGATGCTATGATAATTGTAACATTCTAAATTTTCAGTTATGAACTCTTATTCTTTATAAATAAAATTATTATCTTTAGTTAAATTTTATATAGTATGAGATGATTTTTTTTTATAGTATTAGTATTCAGTTGAATTTCTATTTTCTTGTCTATATATATACATATATTATAATGGTATATATATATATATATAAATATATATATATATTATAATGGTGCATATATATATATATATATATATATATTATAATATGTTAAGTTAGACGAAGTAATTCCTAATAAGGTTTTGAATGAGACAAATATAATGCATATTGTTATTTCTAACAAATGTGTTAGTGTTTCAGATAAAAACATAAGTACAGGCAAGCTGAAGAATATACGTGTATCACCTTCTACACCATAACAAAGAAATATGAGCTAAGTATCAGATAAAGGTTGATCAAAAGAAAGAAATACATCAGACAAAGATACTCACAAACACAATACTAAATAAAAGGACAGAGCACGAGCAACCAAGGTAAAGGGTAAAAGCTACAAGACATCAGATGAAGAGATCAAACGAAAACAAGCTCAACATTAGAAGGAAATCAAGGAAGCCTCAGATGATACAAAACCACAGACGATGGACAAACCTGAGTTAAGAGTTTGCATAGCTGACCAGACAGAGATTCAAATACACAGACGAAAACCAAAAATGCTAGATTGCGTCTCAAGTCACAACGAAAGGAATTACCTAGCATCTACACTCTCAAAAGAACACATGAAATCATCAAAATAGAAGAAGAGAGGAAATAAAAATGAACGAACGCTTATCCACAAGTCAAAGCTGCATGTGTCAGAGCAAGTACACCTACCGGTCAGCAAAAGACAACGCCTCTGTAGTTACAATGCTAGGAAAGTATAGAGATGTCTAGGTCATGATTGATGCCAACCATAAAAGAAAATAAATGGTACAAAAGACTTCGTGTAATGCAGACTCAGCAAGTAAACATTTAATGCAAGATCAAATGCATTAAATGTAAGAATCCACGAACCCTGGACAAAAATAACCAAGAGAATCAGATAATGTCTAGTCAAGCATTAAGATTAGGTCTGATTACGAACGAAAGAACATTCAACGAACACCAAATGGTCAACTCTGATAAAAGAACCGTTAAGGCAAGACACATCATGAGAACCAGACAAATCAAATTGAAAAAGACAAAATACAATATGGGCACCAGACGACTGTGAGTCCAATATTAGATGAAAGCATGAGACAAAAGAACAAGAGAAAGTCAACAACATAGAAGATGAAGGACAACACAAACTATAAGACACGTTAGAAGAAGAACAAAGTCTGTCCACCTGAAACTTTTACCAGATCAAAAGAAAGTCAAAACATTAAACTCAGATGCTCAAACGGAGGTCAAGGCTTGAGACACACATGGACTACTAGACGCAGACGAAGATTACCATAAAAGCATATGTGGAATCAAGTCTCAAAGGACAAATCAAAGCATCATCTATGACCACACAAAAGCTCTCAACGTAAAACGCATGATCAAAGAGAAGAGAAGAAGAAGAAGAAAAGCACGCAAAAGCAAAAGCATGCATCTGTCAAAAAAAGCATCACTTTTTCAGATAAGGACATAACTCTATAGCTATGTGACCAGAAAAGGACAAAAAGGTTCCTAGGTCTCTACTAAATTCAGACATTGCTACTAACAAGGTCTAATACAGGAAGCAACATTTAATGCAAGAACTCAAGTATTAAATGAGTAGATTAAACTAGTCATGATATCTGCTTCAATAGACACTTGCAATGGGCATATTCTACAAGATAATATATATATATCACTATCTCAAACCTTGAAAGGTTGGCTTCGTTGGTTGGCCTTTGGCTTTACATTCTTAACCAAGTAATATCAAGCCCATAAAAACAACGAAACTAGAGATAGAGCATATAGAGTCAAATGTACCACAGTGTATTCACCTCTGTAGACTAAGGAGTTCCAAGCATGTGTATCTTAGGAACAAAACCTTAGTGAGTGTACCAATTTATGTATCACTCAGTCGTTGTAAAGACTAAGGTTGCATACCTTAGTGAGTGTAGAAACCTATGTATCCTCTCTATGAGAGTAACCCAAACACTCAAACCAAACCTGCCTAGCTAATATTGTAAAGCCTGAAGAGGCTAGGGGAAGAATACTTGTAAAGCCTGGAGAGGCTTGTCAAAGAATACTCATTGCGAGCCAGAAGTGGCAGATCAAAGAATACTAGCATTGATGAGTGAAGTCAACGAGCCAGGAGTTGGTCAAGAATACTAATTGGGAGCCAGAAGTGGCTGATCAAAGAATACTAGCGCTAGTGAGTGAAGCTGGCGGGCCAGGAGTTGGTCGTTAATACTCATTGAGAGCTAGAAGTGTCTAAGCAAAGAATACTAGCGTCTACAAGTGAAGCTGACGAGCCAGAAGTGGTTGAGAATACTTGGGACCAGGAGTGGTTGTGACCTGGGTGGTCTATAATAGTCACTACATGGCCTGAAGAGCCTGAACAAACAATACTTGTATTTCATTGAATATCTAGTGAAACCCTTCGTTTGAAGGAGACTAGACGTAGCTCAGTATGAGTGAACCAGTATAAAAATACTTGCACCATGCTTTAATGTTTTAGACGCACTTTATTTGATTGATCTTAATTATTGAAAACCTCGTCCACTGATAATCGTCTATTAAAAATATCTTCAGATGAAAACCATACTTGTTCAACTTGTAACCTTAAAGAACGATTTTGAACCTTCATATAATTTGTGAAAACCGGGGTGTTGCAATTCTCCCCCCCTTTTTGAAATTTCATCCTCAAAATTTACCTAAAAATAGAAATGGGTAGGCTCCTCACATCTTGCTTTCTAATTCGCATGTAGCACTTTCCTAAATATTTCCCATCAGAAACTATACTAGTAGAAAATCGCGTGTGACCTCACTACTATTAAGTCAGACGAAGAAATTATGACGAGATTTTGAACATGAAAAATATAATACATATTGTTATTTCTAACGTGAGTGTTAGTGTTTCAAATAAATATAAGAATAGGCAAAACTAAAGAACGAAGTTGTGTCATTACACATACTATGGTCAAATCAAACAAAGCCTGGTTAGGCTGTACAAAGCATCAGACGAATTGAGCCAGATGAAGATACAACAAATACAAGATAAGGCATACTACCAGTCGAAGTTTTGAAGCATCTGATAAAAGGCCAAAACAAGTGTCAAACGAGGCTAAAATCAAGAACAAGACAAAGATGGTTAAGTACCGAATGAAGTCAACACAAACATCAGATGGTCAACTAGACGAAGGTCAACAAAATATCAGATGATGGATAACACAAGATGAAGAAACGTTCCAGACGGAATTAAAGTCATCCATATTCACAACTGACTAGATGAAAGGAAAGGTCAAACCAGACGAAAGGAAAAGTCAAAGTCTATCTTTTAGACGAAGACTCAAATTCTAGACGTAGACGAAAAATATTAAAAAGCGTATGAAGTCCACTATTTACAACGAGAAATATCAAATATCGTCTATACTCACAGAAGAGCACACGAAGTCATCAAAAGTGTGAAAAGAAAAAAGAAAAATAGATGAGCACGAATCTACAAGTCAAAGTTGCGTGTGTTAGAGCAAGTACACCTACTTTTTAGAAAAAGACAACGCCTCTGCAGCTACACTGACGGAAAGAGAACAGAAATACCTAGGTTATGATTGAGGTCAGACATAAAAGTGAACAAATTACGCAAAAGACTTCACGTAACAAAAATTCGGCAAGCAAAACATTTAATGCAAGATCAAATGCATTAAATGAAAGATCTACATAGGCATGAATGAACTGCTATCTGCACCAACGGGAAGCTTTGCTTCAACGAACACTTTCAAAATCAAACAACAAGCAGATTTATCAAGAGGCTATAAGTATCAAGACAAAACACGAGAAGAAAAGAGGAGAGAAGCAACGAGCAATAAGCAAAAGCAAACGTCAAAGCAAACTTACATCTCTTATTGTACAGTCTTGTATATCTGTGTAGATCTGAGATAACTTATCTTAGTGAGTGTTGAAATTATCCTATCCTCACTGTGAGAGTAACACACACACACTTAGAATACACATCTTTGTAAAACTAAGGTTGAATACCTTAGTGAGTGTAGAAATCATCCTATCCTCTCTGTGAGAGTTATACACACACTCAAATCATTCATCTATTGTAAAGCCTAAATAGGCTATTTGAAAGAATACTTGGAGAACTAGGAGTGGTTGAGAATACTCGGTGAACCATAAGTGGTTTAAGAATACTAGTGTCGACGAGTGAAGTTGACGAACCAGAAGTGGTTGATAATACATGGGAAACCAGAAGTGGTTGATAATACTTGCGAAACCAGAAGTGGTTTAAGAATACTAGTATCGACGAGTGAAGTTGACGAACTAGAAGTGGTTGATAATACTTGTAATCTGTTATGATTAGTGGAACCCTTTAGTTGAAGGAGACTGGACGTAACTCAAGTCGAGTGAACCAGTATTAAACTCTTTGAACTTTTTATCTATTTTCAAACGCAGTTTTATTTGGGTGTTATATCATACTAAAAATTTCGTCCACTAATTATTTTTGCCTATAACTATTTTCAGATGAAAAATATACTTACGCAACTTATTATCTTAAAGAACATTTTTCCTTTCAAGAAATATTTTCCTTGTGCAGACGATAAACCTACAGATGAAAAATCTTTTATTGAGCTAATCTTGCACAGTTTTCAAGTGTTCTAGATAATATTATTTTTAGACGGAAAATAGTCTCGTTGTGAAAACGGTTTTAAATTTCCTTCATTCTCGCACACACACATTCAACCCCACTTCTGTGTGTTTTTCCGCTAACTTCAATTAGTATCAGAGCTTGACCCCTAGGGTTGAGCATCTACACTGTAGGGGTATGATCAATGGAAAACGAAGGACAAGCAGTGAACTGCCCACCTCTCTTTAGAGGAACAAACCACGACTACTGGAAACAAAGAATGATTGCATTCTTTGATGAATGTCATATAGACATGTGGGATGTCGTAGAACAAGGAGATTACATTCCACTTGATGAGGTTGGCAAGGAGATACCTATAGCACGTTGGAATGAAGAACAAAAATAGAGATTCGTACTGAACTCCAAAGCTCGAAATGCACTCAAGTGTGCTCTGTTTGAGGAACAATACACCAAAGTACACAACTTCACGAGTGCCAATCAGATGTGGGATACCCTAGCTCTAACCTATGAGGGATCCCTATAGGTAAAACCCAACAAGCTGAGCTTGTTGGTTCGTAAGTATGAACTCTTCGAAATGGAAGAGAACGAGTATATCCAAACTATGTTTGGAAGATTCCAAACTATCATGAATGAACTCTCTTTTCTAGGTAGAACTTATGATGATTTTGATCATATTGACAAACTACTTCGTAGTCTACCCAGGAAATGGAGACCATAGGTTACAGCCTTGAGAGCGTCCAAAAATCGGGAAAAGTTCTCACTGAAAGAACTCATAGGGCTACTCAAAGACCATGAGCTGGAGCTACAACAAGATGATACTGAAAGAAAACTAAATTCCATTGCACTGAGTGTGCAAAAGACAAAACATACACCATCATCTTTGAAAGACTTAAAGCTAGATGAAGCGTCTGAAGAGAGTTTTGTTGAAGAAACATGTGACTCAGACGATGAGATATCCTTCTTGTCAAGAAGGATACACTCTATGATGAAGAAAAAAGGAGGGTCACTTTGGAGAAAATTCAACAGAACTCCAAGAGACAAGGCACAACCATTGTGCTTTGAATGCAAGAAACTTGAACATTACAAAATAGAATGTCCAGAACTAGAAAAAGAAGAAGAGAAAGAAAATAAGAAGCCGACCTCCCACAAAAAGAAAAAAGCCATGATGGCTACCTGGGAAGATCTAAACATGTCATCGTCTGAAGATGATGAAGAAGCAAATATATGTCTCATGGCAAACACAGACTCATCAGAATTTGATGATGAAGAGGTCAGTGAATCTGATTTTAAAACTCTTTAGCATGCATATAATCAACTTTTGTCTGATTCAGCAAAGATTTCTATAGCCTATAAAGAATAGAAGAAAAAGATTTATGAATTACTTGCTAAAACCTTTTACTTAAAAATGAAAATGCAAAATTGTTGAAAAAGTCATAAAAAGGTTTTTGCAATACAACTTCATAAGAAGTAAACATGCTCAACAGAGAAATTGATTTGCTAAAATCATATTTATCAAAGTTCACCATAGGAACCAAAAATCTTGAACAGATTTTAAAATACTCTAGGAACAACAATGATAAATCAGGATTAGGATATCCTGATCCTAAACCTTAGAATAAACCAAGCACATTTCCATATTCTACTTATGAGAAGCATGGACATTCTACGTCCAAGTGCAGTCACTTGCACAAGAAGAGGTATTCGAAAACCTTAAACACTAACACTCATGGACCCAAATCCATTTGGGTACCAAAGACTGAAATAATACATGTCGTAGATCTATTGAACAAAGAAAAGAAATGTGCAGTCATGGTACCTGGACTGTGGCTGCTCGCGACACATGACAGGCGAAAGGTCTATGTTCCTAGACCTCAAATCCAAGAAAGGAGGCCAAGTCACATTCGATAGAGGACAGAAAAGACAAATCATAGGAATAGGTAAAATAGATATCAGCTTCTCTATCTCCATTGATAATGTCTTATATGTTAAAAGATTAACACATAACTTGCTAAGCATAAGCCAATTATGTGACAGTGGTTATGAAGTATCCTTCAATAAAAATAAATGTATTGTTAGTCAAACTGAATCATCTATATTATTTACGGCTAACATATGCAACAACTTGTACAAAATAATGCTTAATGAGCTAGAACATCAAAATGTTGATTGTCTAGTCTCATATGAAAACTAGTGGCTCTGGCGCAAGAAGCTTGGTCATGCAAGCTTGAGATTAATCTCAAAGCTGAAAAAGCATAACCTCGTAAGAGGTCTACCAAGTCTTGTCTACCAGAAGAATAGTTTATGTGAATCATGTCAAAAGGGGAAATAAGTTAAAAGTTCATTCGAAAGTAAGAATCATGTTTTCACCTGACCTCTTGAATTGCTTCACATAGATTTGTTCGGTCCCACCAGGACTGCATCTATAAGTGGTAAAAGGTATGGATTAGTCATTGTTGATGACTACACCAGATGGACATAGGTACTGTTCATAACCCACAAAGATAAGTCCTTCAAGGTATTTTATATATTCTGTAAAAGGGTTCAAAACAAAAAAAGGAATATCAATTGCATATATAAGAAGTGATCATGGGGGAGAGTTTGAAAATGAACAATTTCAAAAATTTTGTGAAGAAAACAGAATTAAACATAATTTTTCAACACCTAGAACTCCACAACAAAATGAGGTTGTAGAGAGAAAGAATCGATCTTTACAAGAAATGGCCAGAACCTTATTAAATGATTTTTCAACCCCCAAACACTTCTGGGCAAAAGCAGTTAAGACCTCCTGCTATATTCAAAATAGAATATATATTAGGCCTATTTTGAAGAAAACTCCCTATGAATTTTGGATGGGACGAGCACCCAACATTACGTATTTTCATCCATTCGAATGCAAGTGCTTTATTTTAAACACTTAAGATAACTTAGGCAAATTTGATTCAAAAATCGACGAGGGTATTTTACTTGGATACTCTGAAAGGTCAAGAGCCTATAGAGTCTTCAACAACAGAACCAAAACTGTTGAGGAAGCCATTCATGTAAAGTTTGATGAAAAAAAGCCTGATAAAGAAATATCAGAGCTAGGAAATTTCTTTGAGAACATGTAGGTGAACAAAGACTAGACGTAGAAGCCTGAGTCTAAGGAAACTATAGATCTACAGGATGAAAGAGAGGAAAGAGAACCAGTCAACCAAAACTGGCAGATGAAAAATCATCATCCACAAGAACAAATCATTGGTGAAGCAAAGGATGTAGTAAGCACTAGAAGCTCATTCAAAACACAGGCACAGATTGCACTGTTGTCCCAGGTTAAACCAAAAACCACAAATGAAGCCTTGTTAGATGAAAGTTAAGTTCAAGCCATGCAAGAAGAACTCGCCCAATTCCAGAAGAATGACGTCTGGAAACTCGTTCCAGTACCAAAGGAAAGAATGATCATTGGAACAAAATGAGTGTACAGAAACAAACTGGACGAATCAGGAAATGTTGTGAGGAACAAAGTCAGGTTAGTTGTAAAAGGGTACTCACAACATATTTCACAATATCATCAAGAGGTTACTTCCTTTAACAATTGCATACATCCAACAATACTCAATATGACATACTTAACTAACCAAAATTGTCATCACAAAAATTTAACTAATATTTATGCATGAATATAGTGACATGTAACGTGGGATACCCTATGCCCGTTGTAGTTTAGACAAAGAGCACACATTATTTTATAGAAAGAGCTCACTTGGTGTGACTTTTCTGAGCATAGCGAATTTGTGTGAGCCCTCCCATACCAAGCATAAAAGTAACAAAGCCAACTGTTGCTCTTTGTTACTTTTGTGCTCGACGACCACATATGATGCCTAGTGTCATATTAGAATAGACGCTTCTACAGAAAAGTGAAATTCACACAATACCACTAACATGCCTTTTAGCAAATTACAATCGGTCAAAACATATAATAGCACGATTTAAACATTACTAGGTCATCAATTCACATATTACAAACATTACTTACTAATTTAAATTACTCTATCGTTGGGATTTTCACGAGAACCCACAAACATCCATAGATTCACAAATTCACAAAATTACTTATCAATTATTTTCATCCAGGACCCTCAAGAATCATATGGAACATGGAAACACAAGTTACAATTATAATGTAGGATTTCCATTTATACAACATATGCAACAAAATGAGATTAAGGGTCAATCTCGTTACTTCCCGTATAACCTACACTCCAAAGCTAGATTACTCACTCCCTCCTTACTTCAGTAAACACCAATCATTGGGTGCAGATATCTATGATGGCCTCCAAATGTCTCTAATTCTCCAAACTCTCAAACACACAAAAGCGTAAAAGAAAATTATGAGTGTGCGACAACCCTAACGTTACTTCTCTTTATAAAGAAAACCCTAACCTCATTTAACCCATCAATCCAAACAATTACCTCAATTACTCTTTTTCCTTTATAATTAAACAATAACTAATAACTATATAATTTCAAAATATTTCTTTTTTTTAATACTAAAATACATTTTTTATAACAATAAAACTCAATTAACTATTTAAAACTTTTATTAATTTATTTTAAAAAAAAACTTGAAATCACTACAAGAATGTTTTATTTTAGAGCCAGTTAGAAGTCGACTCTAAATAATAAAAATTGACATAAAATTATATTTATCATTGATCATTCGTTGATTTTTAATATTTTTTTGTCGGCTAAGCCGTCAAAAATAATTTTTTTAGTCAATTTATTGTCGATATAGTAAATGCTAACTTAATATTTTTTATTTATTTTAATTTTTATTGTCAGTTAAGCTAACCCTAAGTCGACACTAACATAATAATTTTATTCATTTTAATATTTTATTATCGGTCAAGCCAACACTACATTGACACTAACTTAATAATTTTATATATGTATGTATGTATGTATGTATGTATGTATGTATGTATGTATGTATGTATAAAAAGGGTAAGTTAGAGTTCAAAAACATGTACATATAGAAAAAATCATCAACATTGAACCTTCCATCAAGAAAACCAAACCCTTATTTTTCAACATGCACCCATTTAGAATCCTACCAATTTTAAGTCTCAATTCATTCAAACAACCTAATATGCATATCAAAACCCAAGGTTTCCAGCTTCCCTCACCTCAATCTCGAGCCCCCCGAGGAAGAAGAAGAAGAAGAAGAAGAAGAAGAAGAAGAAGAAGAAGAAGAAGAAGAAGAAGAACTTCAGTCTACTCTAAGGTGGCAGAAGAGAAAGAAAATAGAGAATCTCTGAGCTCTAGTAACTCAAGTTATATAGTTATACCACGAATTCAACTCCAAGTATTAGAGATCTTCCCCAAAGAACCTAAAAAAAAAAGAAAAATAAGGTTTGGTTATAGAAGTTCCTCTCCACCCTTAAGTCATGATCTCACAGTTTTATGTGACATATTTTTCACACGATTTTCACTATTTATATAGATCTTTTGGTTTTGAAATTCAATTGAATTTCATACTTTTTATATAATTGAATCTAATGTTACAAGTTTCACGTTTTAAATCAGTCAAAAATTGATCAAAATTGTGTTGCAAAAACTAAATTATTTTAAAAGTGTAAAGACCTGCCATAGTCGTCTCACTGTGTAAAATCACTATTACTAGCAACTAAAAAAGTTACTAGGACGTATAAGATTAATGGAAGAAATATATCATACGTATATATAACATGAGTATATAAATAAAACAGTCAAACTAATATAAATAGGATATATATATATATATATGTATGTATACAGTCATCCCAAAATATTCTTACGTCCTAGTACCGGTCAAACACATCTATATAAGGCACATCAGTAGTATCGCCATCAAAAGGTCACAATTGTTGGGTATTGGGCTCCTTTCCTATATGGAGAAAAGGCCCAAAAATTGAGAAGCTCAAATTTTGTCTCACCTAAAAACCAAGTGGAGATGGGTCTCTTAAGGAATAAGAGAGAGAGAAAATTACACAGCCATCAAGGAGAGAAAGAGAGCAGAAAATTTGATTCACACACACATAGCAGTTTCAGTAAAATTGCGATCCCCACTTCGTTTACCGTTGGATCGGCTTGGAAATTTGATAGCAGTTTCTTAACACAGTGATCTTTGTTTTGACCATTGGGATCGTGAATTGGAGGTTTTGGTTGGAGAAATCAATTTCGTACAGTTGCTCTAATTTGAGGTTTCTTCTTCTTTATTCTTTAGTTGGGAGGCCTTGTTGCTTTAATATATTGAGTGGTTGTAAGAATTTGTTTATGCATTTTATTAGACTCTCTTGTACCTTTATTTGATCATAGTGGAGCTTGATTGACTGGCTTGTGCCCGTGAGTTTTTACTTCTCACATTGAGAGACTTTTTCTATGTTAAAGATATTTGTGTCTTTTTGTGATTATTTTCTGCCATTTATTTATTTTGTTGCTCCTTGTTGGTTTTTTGCAAGTTGGGGAATTACTTCCGCTGCGTACTTTGGCACTTTTGAATATTGTGTTGTTTCCCCTATCACTGTGGTATCAGAGCTCTTTGGTTTGGGCTATATTTACTTGCTTAAATGATGGAGGCAAATACAAAAAATGGTTCCTTTGAATGGTACAAATTATCATATGTGGAAGGGCAAGATAAAAGATTTGTTATTTGTGAAGAAATTGCATCTTCTAGTATTTGCTACTCAGAAGCCAGATTTTATGTCTGAAGAAGAATGGGACTTTGAGCACCAACAAGTGTGTGGTTTTATTCGACAATTTGTAGAAGACAATGTTTATAATCACATTGCTAACGAGACACATGCTAGAACTTTATGGGAGAAGATTGAGTCCTTGTATGCTTCTAAATCAGGGAATAATAAATTATCTTTGTTGAACTGTCTGATGAATTTGAGGTACAGGGAGAGTTCTTCCATTTCAAATCACTTGAATGAATTTCAAGGGCTCCTAGATCAATTATCTGGAATGGGTATCAAATTTGATGATGAGGTTTTGGGACTATGGCTATTGAACACTTTACATGAGTCTTGGGAGACATTTTGGGTTTCTATTACCAACTTGGCCCATAATGGTGTTGTTTCTTTGTAAGCGACAAAAAGTGGTTCTCTTAATGAAGAGATGAGAAGGAAGACACATTGTTCTTCATCTCAGTCTGAGGTACTTATCACAGAAAATAAAGGAAGAAGTAAAAAAAAAAGAACCAAAAGGTGGTAGAGAGAAGAGCAAGAGCAAGTCCAAGTCAAAATACAAGAATGTGGAGTGTTGTTATTGTAACAAACCTGGGCATATCCAAAAGAGTTGTTTTTTATGGAAAAAGGAGAACAAAGGCAAGAAGGGTATGTAGAAAGAGAAGGATCATGATGATGATTGTGTCACTACTACAAGTGGCGATCTTATTCTTCTTCGTGACTATGAGTCTGTTAATCTTGTATCAGATGAGAGCATGTGGATTATTGATAGTGGTGCTACGTTGCACGTTACACCGAGGAAGGATTTATTCACATCTTACACTTATGGTGATTTTGGAGTGTTGAAGATGGGTAATGATGGTGTGTCTAAGGTGATTGGTGTCGGTGATGTTTGCTTGAAAACCAACATGGGAATGCAGTTGTTTCTTAAAGGGGTTAAACATGCTCCTGATGTTTGTTTTAATTTGATCTTTGTGCAGATGCTTGATGATGGTGGTTATGATAACCACTTTGGTTTTGGAAAGTGGAAACTCACCAAAGGTAACTTGGTTGTGGCTAGAGGGGAGAAAAATTCTAAACTATATTGGACTAAAGCTTTGGTTGTTAAGGATAATGCGAATGTTATGGATATGGAGGCATCTTTGTGGCACCGAAGGCTTGGTCATATTAGTGAAAAGAGGCTTAATTGCTTGGCTAAAAAGAATGTGCTTTTGTGATTGAAGAGTGTAGAGTTGGAGAAATGTTCTCATTACATGGCTGGTAAACAAACTAGAGTATCCTTTAAGAAGCATCCTCCCTCAAGGAAGTTAGAGTTGCTTGAATTGGTGCATTCTGATGTTTGTGGCACATTGAAGGTAAAGTAATTTAGTGGTGCACTTTACTTTGTTACTTTTATTGATTATTGTTCCAGGAAGCTATGGGTCTATGCATTATAGAGGAAGGACCAAGTGCTTGAAAAGTTCAAAGAATTTCATGCTTTGGTTGAGAGGCAGTTAGGCAAGAAGCTGAAATGCATCCGTTCTGATAATGGTGGTGAGTACCAAGGACCCTTTGATGTCTATTGCAAGCAGCATGGTATCAGACATGAAACTACTCCTCCTAAAACTCCTGAGTTGAATGGTCTAGCAGAGAGGATGAATAAAACTTTGGTTGAAAGAGTGAGGTGTATGCTTTCTGAAGCAAAGTTGCCTAAGAACTTTTGGGGAGAAGCATTTTTTGCAGCAGTGCATGTTATTAATCTTAGTCCTGTAGTTACCTTGAATATTGAGGTGCCGAACAAAATTTGGTTTGGCATAAAAGTTAGTTATGATTACTTGCGTGTCTTCGATTATAAGGCATTTGTTCATATTCTAAAGGATGAAAGATCCAAATTAGATACGAAGACAAGACAATGTATCTTTTTTGGTTATGGTCAAGATGAATTTGACTACAGGTTCTATGATCCTGTTGAAAAAAAGCTTGTTAGAAGCCATGATGTGCAGTTCATGGAAGACCAAACCATTGAAGATATTAACAAGGTGGAGAAGACTACACCCGTGAAAGATAATAATTTGACTGATGGTAATCCCATGTGGTTGCCTTTTGACAATCTGGATAATATTGAGACTGATGCTCAGAAGATGAGAAACATGGTGATGTTGATGATCAATAGATTGGAGATGTATTATAGGTTTCAATTGACGATGCTCAAGAGGAACATGATATGGTACATGATGATGATCTTGATAATATTCATGAATTATCACAAGTCTCTCCTAGGAGGTCCAACAGGTTGAGACAATCGTCTTCTAAGTATTCATCTAATGAGTATATGACCTTGATCGATAGAGGTGAACCTGATTGTTTTGAAGAGGCTTTGGAAAGTGAAGAAAAACAACAGTGGCTGGATGCAATGCAAGATGAGATAAAATCTTTGCATGATAATCATACTTATGACCTGGTAAAGTTTCATAAAGGCAAAAATCCCTTAGAGAACAAGTGGATTTTTAGGATAAAACAAGAAAGTAATTCTACATCTCCGAGGTACAAAGCCAAATTAGTGGTGAAAGGGTTTAGATAGAGAAAGGGTTTTGATTTCAATGAGATTTTCTCACCTGTGGTGAAGATTTCATCCATCAGAACTATATTAAGCTTAGCTGCTACTCTTGATTTAGAGGTTGAGCAGATGGATGTGAAGACAACTTTCCTTCATGGTAATTTGGAGGAAGAGATTTACATGAAGCAACCCAATGGTTTTCTTGTTGAAGGCAAGGGAAACTATGTGTGTAGGTTGAGAAAAAATCTATATGGTTTGAAGCAGGCTCCAAGACAGTGGTACAAGAAGTTTGAGTCTTTTATGTGTGACCAAGGCTACAAGAAGACTACTTCTAACCATTGTGTATTTTTTAGAAAATTTATGGATGATGACTTCATTATCCTATTGTTGTATATTGATGACATACTTATTGTTGGGAAAAATGTTTCCAAGATTGACAAGTTAAAGAAGCAACTAGGCGAGTCATATGCCATGAAAAACTTGGGAGCTACTAAAAAGATTCTTGGTATTAGTATCACATGTGATAGAAAAGAGAATAAGCTTTGACTATCACAAGAGCACTACATTAAGAAGGTATTGCAGAGATTCCAGATGGAAAATTCTAAAACAATAAACACTCCTCTTGCATCTCATTTTAAACTGAGCGTTAAGTAGAGTCCTTCAAATGAAGTGAGAAGACATATATGAGCAGAGCTCCTTATACATCTGTGGTGGATAGTTTGATGTATGCAATGGTATGTACAAGACCAGATATTGCATATGTTGTTGGTACAGTCAGTCAATTCTTATCAAATCCAGGTAGAGAGCATTGGAATGTTGTGAAATGGATTTTGAGGTATCTTCATGGTACTAGTGGTTTAAGGCTTTGTTTTGGAGGGGATAAGCCTACCTTGGTGGGATACTCAGACTCAGATATGGCTGGAGATGTTGATTCCAGAAAGTCCACTTCGGGCTATTTGATTAAGTTTATAGGTGGAGTTGTAGCTTGGCAATCAAGGCTACAAAGGTGTGTAGCATTATCTACTACAGAGGCAGAGTTTATTGCTATTACTAAAGTATGCAAGGAGTTGCTATGGTTGAAGAAATTCTTGCAAGAGCTTGATTTTGTGCAGGACAAATATCCTTTATTTGTTGATAGTCAGAGTGTTATCCATCTTGGCAAGAATCCAACTTTCCATTCTAGGTTCAAACATATTGATGTAAGGTATCATTGGATACGTGATGCTTTAGATGCTAAGCTGTTGGAGTTGGCTAAAATTCATAATGATGATAATGGTGCTAATATGATGATTAAAGGATTGACAAGAGGAAAATTTAAAGTTTGTTGTGAGATCACTGGTTTGGCGGTTATCTCCACATAGTTGTGAATGGGAGATTAATTTGTTGGGTATTGAGCTCCCTTCCTATGTGGAGAAAAGACCCAAAAATTGAAACTCAAATTTTGTCTCACCTAAAAACCAAGTGGAGAGGGGTCTCTTAAGAAATAAGAGAGAGATAAAATTACACAGCCGTTAGGGAGAGAAAGAAGAGAGAAAGAGAGCAGAAAATTTGGTTTGCACACACATAGCAGTTTCAGTAAAATTGAGATCCCCACTTTGTTTACCGTTGGATCGGGGTGGAAATTTGACAGAAGTTTCTTAACATGGTGATATTCGTTTTGACCATTGGGATCGTGGATTGGAGGTCTGTGGTTGGATAAATCAATTTCGTAAAATTGCTCTAATTTGAGGTTTCTTCTTTATTCTTTAGTTGGAGGGCCTTGTTGCTTTAATATATTGACTGGTTGTAAGCATATTTTTATGCATTTTATTAGACTCTCTTGTACCCTTATTTGATCATAGTGGAGCTTGATTGATTGGCTTGTGCCCGTGGGTTTTTACTTTTCACATTGAGAGGGTTTTTCCACCTTAAAAATATATGTGTCTCTTTGTGATTATTTTTTGCAATTTATTTGTTTTGTTGCTCCTCATTAGTTTTTGCAAGTTGGGGAATTATTTCTGTTGCGTACTTTGGTACTATTGAATATTGTGTTGTTTCCCCTATCAACAACACCTACTTACATCACCTCCTCAAGCCCAGTCTTCATTTGCTCCAATACAATGTATGATCATTGCAGTCTAAACAACCTTGGAAATAGAAAAGGTAAGCTAGAGTTCAAAAACATGTACATATAGAAAACAAGTATATAATATACAACAACACACCAGACATCATACATGAAAGCTAATCACATCCAAAGCAAGCATATACCTCACTCAATCATGTCCTAAAAGACATCAAAATGCACATGAACACACCTCAACATACATCATATGCAAACACATCAATCAATGTGTCGTCACGCATTCACCTACGGAGATCTCCTAACAACATGAGAAATCTAAGTGATTTTTACCCTATCGAACCAACCCAATCATTTTCACACATGAAGCATCAGTTCAATCACAATAAAATGGGATACCAATCCCTCATCTAGTTTATTGGGTCTCATCACTTACACTAGGAAAGTCTGGTTCCATCGTCAGGAGTAGTACAACTAGGTATAGGCTTACCACGACTGTGACATGCATTACCAAGTCACATATGGGATTTTCCTACTGATTATCCTCAAGGAACCACACAGCCTTTCCTGGTACTTGGTTAAGGGTTGTAGCCATTGACCTCCTACCTTACTCAAGCACTAACTAAGGATTTAGAGGAGACTCAACACATCTCAAAACCTACTCCATGAGACACACCACTCAAGGAGGGTTTTCCAAACAGTGACCTACCTGAACACCACTCCAAGATACCCTATGTGGAATCTACAGTTTTCAAAATAATTTTCTCTCCTCAAATCCTACGTTAGCCACCATGCTACAATGCCACACTTCATTCTCAACAACCACACCTCACCATTCATCTACTATATACATCATATTTAGTCAATGCATATAGAGATCAATAACATCAATCATTTATAGCATACCAATGCTTAACACCTTGACAATCATATTTTAGTACATCCTTCTTTATATATTTTTTCCTTATTTGATTTCTTTTAGTGTCATATACTCATGTATTAGTTTAGATTTGTGTTAGTGAGTCATTTAGGAATTAGTTGTAAATTTTACTAAATTCTCGTAATAATTTCCTATTTTGACATAATTTCTTGTGCACACCATATCTGGAGCCATACAACTTGGAATCAGGCAAACTTGGTGCCCTTGGAAAGATAAGAGGGAGATATACAACTTCTATGTCAGGAGAAAAACCTAGTTCATACGTTTTCAGGCCGAAAATCACACCTCAAGCTCACGGCCCTGCACTAAAATTTTCAACTTGTCTTGAAATTATTTAATTGTAGTTAGTTAGGCTTTTAGGAGTGTAATTAGTGGGTTTAGCCCTTAGTTTAGGCCCATTAGTTTGTCTTTAAATACATGTAATGACTCTTTGCATTTAATTTTTCCCTCATTTTTCAGATTTGAGTTTACATGTGTTGCAAGTTTCTCTCAAATTGAGTTCCTAATTAAATTAAGTTTCTCTCAGATTTAATCAGTTTAGGATTTCAAGAACTATGGTAAATTGAGTTCCTAATTTTTATCGAACAAATTCTCTCTTCCTTTTCTCTTTTCTGTTAGGATAATTTCATTTTTCATGATATTGAGTTTTCATTTTGAATCCTAAACAGAAATGAGAATATGTAATTTCATATTTGAAATAACCTAAATCTCCTAATTCAATCGATTACCATTCTTGAATTTTGTAGAACCTTGAGTTTGTGATTGCAGTTCTTGCTTTAATGGAATTTATAATCTAGATGTAGTTTTCTGTATTGATTAATTTTGAATTGAATTATGTTGATTGAGAATTCGTATTTATTGTGAACAATGAAAATTACACCGTAGGAATTGAAACCTTGAATCGGTATTTGATAATATTGAAATTATGCGTTGAGAGTCTATCTTATCTTTTATGTATTGTTTTTTACAATCTCTTTGAAAAAAATCCTCCAAACCTAGCCCAATTGCATGATAAAAACAAAAAATAGAATGAACTAGTGTCCTTAAGAGGTGACCTAGGTTAGTTCTTTGTATTACATAAATTTTGAGAAACTTAGTTTTGTTTGATGGCCATTACGACGTGGTTATCACACCTCCACCAAGAATAGCATATTAATGCATAACAATTCATACAATAATAACATATCAATGCACCACCATTCATTCAACAATAGAAAACCAATCATACAGAGCATATCAATGCTTATCACCAAATTCACCCATCATACAACATGTATCACATGCAATTTATCAAAATCACTTATTCCTAAACCGACAACCTTCACATAAAACAACCCATAGGGAGTTCTACTACTCCAATCATTCTCATCCTTATCTCATATGAAAGGTAAACAAATTTTTATAACTTTCATGAAGAACTTAGGTTCTAATTCCCTTATCTATCATGTTAAAAATGGTAAAGACTGCAACAATTTGCCTAAATTGTGACAACTTGACCTTTTCTTAAAAAGGTCATAAGTGGAGTTATAGACCTCCTTTTTGGGTGATTCTAGTGCCATTGGAAAGCTAACATCCAAGGCTACAACTTTCATGCAGACCCCAATACCAAATTTGATCATCTACTCTCAGCATTGTGGCGCTCAATGCAGTGCTTCAACGTTGGATTTCTACCAGCTTTGTTTTCTCCTAGGGTTGCAATGCTCGGCTAAGTGATAGATTTCTACCACCTCATTTTCTCTCACAGCTGCAGTGCTCCACCAGCACTATAGCTGAGTGTAGAGCTTTTTGCAATTCCATGGCTTCCTCCTTCGATCCTCACCTTCCTTTCACCAATTTTCCTCCTAAATATGATCCACACTCATAATCTCTTCTTAATTTGTTCATATAACCCAAAAAACACGAGAAATTCAACATGCATGCATCAAAGCTCAATGAAAATCATCAACATTCAACCTTCCTTCAAGAAAACCAAACCCTCAGTTTGCAACATGCACTCATTTTGAATTCATTCCCCCTAGTTATAGATTTTCATAATCCTACCACTTTCACTACACCAAAAAAAAGAAATAACGTCACAAATTTTGCGGCAGTTTTAAAGAACCGCCTGCGGTTTTTTAATTTTGACTAAAACACATTAAAATTACGGCGGTTTGACCTAACGGACGCAATTTTTAATTTTTTTTCGACGATTAATATAGAACCGCCGCAGGTAGGTTAAAAATTTCAGCTTACTCAAATGTTCCCTCCCCTCTCGTCCAGAAACCTAACCCTTAACAACATAATCCCCGTTTCTCTCGGTCCATTCTTCTTCTTCCCTCTCGGTCCATTCTTCTTCTTCCCTCTCGGTCCGTTCTTCTTCTTCTCTCTCGTTCACGGTCATGCATCTGCTGCTCAAGAGTGATGCCTCTAGCCTGCTGCATTGAACGTTGCTCCAAACCACTGGTTCACGGGGTCACAGTCACGCCTCTGCTTTCCTCTGCCTCGCCTGGTGAGTTAGAAACTTGCTCACAGAGCAACAAAGATATTGGGTTTTATGTTAATAGCTTTTTCCATATGGTCTTGATTGGTCGTAATGCCTTGCTATCTAATTTGAGATCAGGTGGAACTGGCATTGACAGCATCTTAGAGGGTAACAAAGATGCACAAATAGTCAACTGATTGTGTTGCAACCAAAGAACTCTGGTACATACCGATGAATCTAGGTATTGGGTTTTATGTTTTATGGTTGATGGTTTTCAATCATATTAGAAAACATTCTAACTTGAAGAATGTGTTGAATTGATTAATTGCCTGATTATTGTGTTTCCGTAAGTCGAAGCCCACCATGATCTCATCAATCTTCATATGTTATATAATTGAGTGTTATTAATATTAACTTCTAGGTTGCAAATTAAGGTTGTCGACTGCATGACGATTAGTAGGGACAATGGACATGTAGTGGTCCAAGACTATGTAATAATTCCTCTTTCCTTTCAGCATGTTTGCCATTTCAAGAAATTAAACAATCTGTTTGTAAATAGCAGTAATTGGTTGAGTAATTAATTAATTTGTAATTTTCTTGGTGCCTCATATTCTTGAGAGACTGTCATGTCAAATTTTAACATGGACAAAGGTCATATTCAATTGTTGAGACAAACAAAAGGTTTGAACATGAGAGGATCCATTCCACTTCTTTGATTTTCATTTATTCATCGACTTTTTTTCATCAAAACCGTGTTCCATTATTTCAAGGCTGACTTTTTGGCTTTATAGAGTTTCTTTGTTAAATATGCGTTTAAGTATGTATTTTTTCCTTGCCAGAGTGTTAGAAATTAATGGTTGAGAGACATAGAATTAACTATATATAATGATATATGTTTTACCTCAAAACCTTGTCGGTATTTGATAACAAAAATTTAAGCTTCTCATTCAAGATCATACAATTCCTTAGTAGACAAATGTTCTAATATTTGTGAAAAACTAAAAGTATGACTTATTTATCATATAGTTTCGATTAATATATATTTAAAAGTTCAGACCAAGTATATATAAAAGATCCAAGGTAGAAAAAAAAAAGAATAGAAAATAAAATTTGTACACGTACCAAATGATGCCCCTGTAGTTGCTGGAATATTGTTTACCAACCTATCCATTGAAGAACAAGAAGTTATATACACACAAAAAATATTTTTCATATACATAATCTCTACATTTTTCTACGGGTACGCAAGGACAGATCCAAGGAAAGCAAGTAGGGACCTTGACCTCCCCCTCACTCTTGACTCCTTAGAATTTTTATAATAAAATATATTTATTATATTAAATAATTAACTATATTGAAAAATTGATTAAAAAATAATACTTAAGAAATGTATTGGACTGAGACTTCACAAGACTTCCTTAACAGAAATAAGTTTTATTAATTTTAAAAATCTTTGTAAGGAAACTGAAATTCTTCATTTGCCCAACAATGCAACTTTGGTTACTAATGTGTCTGAATTGTTATCGTAAAGATTAGATCTCTAATACAAAAAAGAATGGAATCCTACCATTGTGCTGAATGAAGTGAACTAGTGTACTGAGTTTGTCAGAATCTGGATCCCACTATATATAATGATTATTGCCATATCGGGTTACATAGAACATGCCTTCATCTGGTGTGAACCTTACTCTGAGCTTACCAAGAGAATTTTTTTTTTCTAGCAAGTTTTGATGATTAAATTGAAGTCTACATTGTTTGCAGATCACTAAGTACCATTAGAATGTCAAATTCTTTTGAAGTTAGAACCTCACGTAAAGGAGCTGCAAACTAAATATTGTAACCATAAAGCCAATTAACAAATCAACTAGGCTTTTGTATGATATCCAAGTTTAAAACATTTATTTTGCTATGATATTATGATCATGCCTGAAAAGAAGTTAAAAGCGTTTTTAGAGTTTCTCTAGTGAAAATAAAAAGTATTTTTCAGTAAAGAAAATTCTCAAAACACTTCTAAACTTATTCCCAATAGGCTTAATATTTTGTTTGAAAATCATACCTTTCTTTTCCTCTTCCACATAATTTAGCTAGTATTTATGAAAATTATGATAATCAACCACTGATTGAAATGAACTACATATGTGTAGCTCACACAGGATCTTGGGCATTAGCCTACCCTGACATTGTAACTTGTGCGAACATCCATTTTGGTTCATCAAGATTCAAAAGAATATTTCTATATTTTTATCTTTTGTATAGTTTTATGTTTCATATTTTGTTGTATCAAAGTTTCATAACCTCTTTTAAAGACTTGGATGCTTCATAGATATTTATTGGTGAAGTGTCTTGAAGTACAATTGTACAAGTGCTTCATAGTGTATGGCCTGACATGGCCACTGCCAGAAACAAATTGATCTGGTGGCAGAAGAACAAATCTGTTGGGGCTATCACAGTTTGATCCATAAATAAATCCTTATTTATTAAGGATTTGGAAACTTCTTTTAAGTGAAAACTGCTTCAAAATGACATTCCTTGCTTTCTTGATTTGGTTGTTGACTTTGTACATTTTTTTACTATGAATAAATTTTATCCCAATGCTTCCACCTTACTTATTTTGTGTTTTTCGTTTTTGTATGTAGGCCATTGACAAATTGCCACCTTTCCCAACTGTACTGGAATTAATTGGAATATTTTACTCAATGGTAAGTGTTGTACTATGCTGCATACTTTAAACTTGTCTTTCTATTTCAGTGGTTTACTTAACTTTAAACCCTACACATTCCACTCCACTTCCTTCAAACTATATGCTTCATCACCACCACGCACCACTCATTTGAATCATCCCAATATACAATAATGCCTAATTAACCAACTCTTCTTTTTAAATTATGTACCAAATAGTTAAAAGAATAATATATAATTAAAACTATACTATTTGGATTCAAAGCCGACCAACACAAACTCAGTTGATCACTTACATAAACTTCCTTGTACTTACATACTCGAGAGTTTAATTTTTTATATATATATAAAATGTGCTAGCTGAATGGTACACTGCCACATGACTTGAGTCTATATTATCATTTGAAAAACATGTTTCTAGTGAAATCTAATTAAATTTGAGTATGTTTGTCATTTAGAATAAAGTGTTGATACTAGGCTTTTAAGTTGACTGTTGACCCTTATTGTTGATTATTTATATTTAAAATTGAGTATGTTTATCATTTAAATAATGGAGTGGTTTTAATTAATAGTCATTGAGGCCTCTGTTGATTAATATAATTAGTGATAATTTTAAGCAATGATTTGATAAATACCTAAAATATATAGATTATCATTTTTCAATTTATAATGATACAAACTCAATCATTAAACTCAACTAATTAATATTATAATTTTTTTAATTAAAATAATATTTTTTATTAATCCAATTTAGTTATTTATTAGTTTAGTTCTAATTAATGATTTAGAACACTTCCTGATTATTACATTTTTATAGTTAAATTGCGCTAAAGTAAACTAGTTTTTATAATAGTTTAGTTTTTAAAAACTAAACTTAAAATATAGTTTAGTCTAATTTTTATAAAAATTAGTTTAGCTTTTTTTTATTTATAGTCTAGTCTAGTTTATCTTAGACAATAGTTTAGTTTAATATAGTTTTTTATACACTCCTAGCTATTATTTGTCTTGCACTATACAAAACTTGCTATTATTTGTCCTGCATTATACAAAACTTCCTATTGCTCATAAAAAGAAAGATGGATCATTTGTGAACGAAGATGCTAGACAAAAATATGTGAGTACAATATATTATTTCTAATTTTCAATTACCATTTTATTTTCACTCATATAAGTAATCTTTTACTATTTATCTATGTATTCAACATTATATGTAGGAACAATTGCATAATGAAATTCAAGATACTTCTTCTGAGAATGAGGCATTCTTGAAAGTGTTTGGAAAGGAGCATCCTGGATATGTTCGAGGCATGGGACTTGGGGTTACTCCAACTCAAATCATTGGATCATCTTCTTCCTCTGCGAGGTCTGGATCTTCATCAGATGCGGCCACGATAGCACAATTGCATGTGATATGAAGTTGAAGAACTTAAGGCACGAGTTGGTGAAGTTGATGTTTTGAAGGAACAATTAGCTTTCCTTATGCAAATGGTTAAAGGAAATTAGGTATAAAATAAAGTATTTAAAAAATTGTAAATTTTATTGTCCAAGTAAAAGTTCAAATCTAATTTGTTATTATTTTAATTTCAGGCAGCTGAATTGGAATCTCCAGCAGATTTGAGACGTTCTTCTCAGTCTAGCCATGTTCCTGAAGATAATGGAGGATCACCATGAAGGACTATTTAGATATTTGCTTCAATTTTAGTTTGTTAGGAGCTTTTAGGACCATCTTTATATTTTCATTGTTTTTATGTACCTAAGTTTCTTAAACTTAAGGACCATTTCTATGTTTGAAAGATGCAAATCTATTATGCACTAAATTTGGATTTAATATCTTTATTTAATGAATGACATTTTTATTTGTGTCATTTGTATTAGTTTATCTTTATCACATGTTTGAGATGAGAAATTAAACAAACAGGTTAAAAATATAATTATAAAAAACATTTAATAACAAATTAGTCGCGAACTAAATTGCGGCGGTTACAAACTGCTGCAAATTGTTAATTAAAATGCATGTTCTCATTTGTGGCGGTTTTGAAAACAGTCGTTATTTTTTAGCTAATTTCAGATCCCAAAATCGCGACAGTTTTATAACCGCCGCAATTTTTTTATACCCGCCGCAATTTTATTGAATATTTTGCGGCTGTTTGTGTGGCGGTTTAGAAAACTGCCGCAAAATTTAGTCACGACGCACAACATTGCGGCGGTTTACAAACCGCCGCAATATAAGTTTGCAGCGGTTAAAACCGCCGCCGCTCTTACTAAAAGACCGCCGCAATAATACAGGTTTTTTGTAGTGTTTTAAGTCTCAATTCATTCAAACAACCCAACATGTAAATCAAAAACTCAAGGTTTCCAGCTTGAAGAAGAAGAAGAAGAAGAAGAAGAAGAAGAAGAAGAAGAAGAAGAAGAAGAAGAAGAAGAAGAAGAAGAAGAAGAAGAAGAAGAAGAAGAAGAAGAAGAAGAAGAAGAAGAAGAAGAAGAAGAAGAAGAAGAAGAAGAAGAAGAAGAAGAAGAAGAAGAAGAAGAAGAAGAAGAAGAAGAAGAAGAAGAAGAAGAAGAAGAAGAAGAAGAAGAAGAAGAAGAAGAAGAAGAAGAAGAAGAAGAAGAAGAAGAAGAAGAAGAAGAAGAAGAAGAAGAAGAAGAAGAAGAAGAAGAAGAAGAAGAAGAAGAAGAAGAAGAAGAAGAAGAAGAAGAAGAAGAAGAAGAAGAAGAAGAAGAAGAAGAAGAAGAAGAAGAAGAAGAAGAAGAAGAAGAAGAAGAAGAAGAAGAAGAAGAAGAAGAAGAAGAAGAAGAAGAAGAAGAAGAAGAAGAAGAAGAAGAAGAAGAAGAAGAAGAAGAAGAAGAAGAAGAAGAAGAAGAAGAAGAAGAAGAAGAAGAAGAAGAAGAAGAAGAAGAAGAAGAAGAAGAAGAAGAAGAAGAAGAAGAAGAAGAAGAAGAAGAAGAAGAAGAAGAAGAAGAAGAAGAAGAAGAAGAAGAAGAAGAAGAAGAAGAAGAAGAAGAAGAAGATGATGATGATGATGATGATGATGATGATGATGATGATGATGATGATGATGATGATGATGATGAGGAAGAAGAAGAGGAAGAAGAAGAGGAAGAAGAAGTTGTTCAACCTGAAGTTCAACCTGCTCCAAGGTGGAAGAAGAGAAAGAAAAAAGAGAATCTTTGGGCTCTAACAACTCAACATTTGTGACTATACCATAGATTTAGCTCGAAGTATCAAAGATCTTCCCTTAAGAACCTGAGAAAAGAAAGAGAAGGTTTGGTTCTGGAAGTTTCTCTCCACCCTTAAGTAAAGATCTCACAAAAAGAATAAAATTGATTCAACTATAAAAGATAAAAGATTAAAATGAACATTTTTAACAGATAAAGAACTAAAAGAATTATAAAAAAATAAAATAAATGATAAAAAATATAATTTCACCTAAACAAAATAATGATTTACTCGTTAAACATTTGGTACAAGTAACTATTTTCCTGGTACATTTTCTATAACTAGTAAATATTTATTATATGATTAAAATTTACAATTAACTATATATATAAATAAATATTATATTTAACTATATAAAAAATCATATTTAAAATTTATATAAATAGATAT
>NW_017984108.1:290826-379935 GCF_000340665.2 Cajanus cajan | reverse complement strand
TATTTATATATATATATATAATTATTATAAATTTTATTTATATATACTAAATATTTAACTTGTACAATACAGAATCTTAGATATAATTAACAAATAACAAATCTTTCACCGATGGGATCATTGATTAGAGACTAAAATGATCTGGTCACTATTTTACTCTTAATTATATATAGAAAGGTTCAATATATAATTTAATTCTTACATGTGTCAAAGATTATCAATTTGATCCTTATAAAAAAAATTAATTAAATCAACCCCTATATTTTTCTAAATGTAATCAAGTTGGTCCTTGACATTGTTAAATTAATTACACATTGTTAATTTAATCCTTATACATGTAAAACACTTTTAATATAGTCTCATACATTTATTCCATTCTTAGTTTGGTCATGCATATAGAGAATCAAATTAAAAATGTGTTAATCATGTAGGGACCAAATTAAGAATGTGCTACATATATAAAAACTAAATTAAGATTATGTAAGGAAGTGAATGATTTTACGGACCAAATCAATGATATATAATCTAAATTAAGATTATGTAAGGAAGTGAATGATTTTAGGGACCAAATCAATGATATTTACATGTATAGTGACCGATTTAATAAATTTTTACACATATGGAGTAAATTGAAAATTCATGACATGCGTAGAGACTAATTTATGTATAAACAATAAAAAAAACTTCATGAATAAAAATAGAGTTTAATAGACTTGTATTGTCAATCAATAAAAAAATCATCGTTTGTATGACTTTTACTTATTTATTATAAAACTGAACAAATTTACTGTAAATGACCATTTGTGATTATATTACAATATAAAATTACTTAATATTATCATTGCATAGCCTATTTTTTAAAAAAATCTATATTTATTGAAAATGTAACACCCCAGTTTTTATTTCACTTTTTATTTATTTTAATTAAGGGTATTTTGGTAATTTTATAAAGGTCTAGAGGTGATTTAGTAGCTTGGAACGGGCCGTTCCAAACTACAAAAAGGTATGTGATTTAGTAGCTTGGAAAGGGCTGTTCCAAAATTGGAACGGGCCGTTCCAAACTACTAAATTGTATGTGAGTTAATGGCCCAGAACGGGCCGTTTCAGACTATTAAAAATTGTCTTTAACTCTAAGTGGGAACGTGCTTGGAACGGGCTATGGGAGTTGTGAGTAATAAATGCAACCAGAACAGGCCGTTCTAGTTTGAGAACAGGCCGTTCTAGTTTGAGAACGGGCCGTTCTGGGTGTGATTTTTACCCATGATTTTAGGGTCCAGAACGGGCCATTCCAAATTTGGAACGGGCCGTTCTGGCGAAGCTGGATGCCTATAAATTGAGCTCTCTGCCACTCCCAAAAAGCACACCTCTCATTTTCTAATTTCTTTTCTTCTGTTCTCTCTTCTTTTCCCTCTACTTTCTGCTTCAGACCGAGGGGAACCCAGTGAGGGAGACCAACCAGATCTCGTATAAATTCAGCTTCTACATATCTAGGTACGGGGAAAAAAGGGATTATTTATATGTAGAGTTACATGAGGGAATTGGGTAGAGAAAGAACCCTTAGGATTATGAGCAATTTTATAATTATTTCTGTTTGGAGAACTATTGGTCTTATTTGATTCTGTATGAATTTAGGATTATGAATATATGATTTATTTGTAAAAATGATGCTTTGGGAGAGAGAACGAAATTATAGAAAAGTGCCTGTAGGCTAGGTTTTGGAAAATTTGGAATATTTCTGTTTGAGAAATTGATGATCCCATTAGATTCTGTATGTGTTGAGGATTAGAAATACATATTTAATTTGTAAGAATGATGATTTGAGAGGGAAAACGAAACTGTAGAAAAGTGCCTGTGAGTTAGATTTTGGAATAATTGGGGGTTTTACTGTTCATGTTAAAATTATATTAAACTGATAATTCTATTGATTATTATATTAATTTATGAATGTTATTGCTATATTACTTGATAAAATTGATGACTTAGATATGAATTGCTTGAGATGTATGAAACCCATTATTTTGGAATTATCTCATGCGTGTATGGAATTGAACTATGAGATGTTGTGTGGAATGTGAATGAGATGTGATTGTGGTTCTTCACTCCTATGACCAGGGGTGAGCACGGCCCGAGATTGTTACGTGGGTATCGTGACCTTGGTTAACATGTCAGGGGTGAGCACGGCCCTAAGTTAGGGGTAACGTGACCTTAGCACAGTGTTATATTAAGGGTGAGCACGGCCTTAGATTGTTATGTGGGTATCGTGACCTTGAATAACATGTCGGGGGTGAGCACGACCTCGGGCTAGATATGCAACAGGGGAATCGTGACCTTGGCACAATGTTATATCAGGGGTGAGCACGGCCTTGAATTGTTAAATGGGTAGCGTGACCTTGGCATAGTGTGAAGTGCAAATTGGTGTGATTGAGAATTATGACGTGATGACGATGCATGGTTAGTTGAATTACGTTATGTTGAAATATTTATGAATATTAAGTTAATATGTTGTGTTTTCTCATGTGCTATATATATAAATTTTTCTTTTCTCGCAGTACGATTTGCAGATGTTTTAGGTGAGGAATATCTGACTTGAGTGGCATAGGATGCCAATAGTTGAATTGTGGGTGTGCTCTGATATTGTGACATCGGAGCAGAGAATTCTAGGATATAGATTTTTATATGTATTTTGAGTTACACCTTGTCTTTTGAAAAATTTGTAAACTTTTAAATTTACCAACGTTATGAAGTTAAGATGAAGGAATAGTTATGAAGTTTTTTTTTGTGAACCTTTTTACCAACGTTTGATAATTTTATTCTTTAGTTTATTTACATGATTAATATTTATATATGAGTTGGGGTAGTAAGGGTGTCACAGAAAACATAAATCTCCTTATGAGGTTACAATTAAACCATGTACATATACAAATATACATCTAGTATAAAAGTATTGAAAACATAAAGCCCTAACTTCAGTCAAGCGTCTTTATATACAAGTTGTATCAAAACAACTCAATAAAATATAAAAGTCATCCCCAACATGGCCATCCACCATTTATGCCTTCAAACCTAATCATCTCCTTCTCTCATGAAGAGTATGATCATAGTAGTCCAATAACATGGAAAAACAAGAATAAATTTGTGAAAGAAACACCACATAATTAGATAAAGAAGTAAACAACTTCAAGCAATATATGCAACTTAAACAACATGTTAGCTTTACATTTTAAAAGCATAACAACAAATGAAGACAACATCCACAACTTTACAACAAAAGCAACTAACAATCCACCAACTTAAAATAAATGATAACAACTTAAACAAATGAGAAACTAATAACAACTTAAACAATTGAGCAATTGAACAACTCATAACAACCTAAACAATTGAGCAACTACAAAACTGAACAATTGATAACAAGTTAAACAACTAAGCAACTAAAAAATTGATAACAACTTAAACAACTAATCGAATGAATAGTTGATGCATCGTCACACATAAAAACTTTTTCAACAATCTAAGTGGTTTGACCCTATTAAACCACAAAGGTTGGTATAAAAACCAAAAGCAATAACTAGTATGAAAACCAAAATCAATGACTAGCATTGTGACCAGAATTGGTTTCTTAGGTTTCACCACTTGCACTAGGAAAGTTCTATACTACTTTCAAGAATAGAACATATTGGGTATAAGTCAACCATGACCTTTGTGACATCCTCTACCCCAACATACATATAAAAACATATTCTTGGTTTAAATAAAATCTTTATAATTAAAATAATGAATCCATTAACGTAAGAGTACAGAATTTACATTCATATACTTCAAACATGGTCAAATGCAGAATTTATAGCAAAATGAATTTTTTCCAAAACAGAATAGCAATAAGGAAATCCTAAACTAAATCTAGTTATGCCTCGATGTCACATATCCTATCAGAGCATGTCCAACTGAAGCCTAAACCTCGTCATCAACATCCTCATGCTGATGATTATCTACAATACAATTTAAACGTATACAAAGAACAACAAGGGAGTGAGAAACATCTCACTAAGGTTCAGGTGCAGAAATAAAGGTTAGATAGCACACACACACAACAAACATATTACAAGTCACAAGCACCAATCACATATAAACAATACACACACATAATCAGTATCACATACATTCATTTATCATACAATGATGTCATGGAGTCGACTCATAAATGTATGCATGTGGCGCCATACGAAAGTTTCACATTTCTCATCACATCATCATTTCATCACTAGTGACCCTAAGGTACATCTTGTTAGCTTGTTACATCACTAGTGACCCTAAGGTACACCTTGTTAGCTCATATATGCACATGATGCATGTCACACATTCACGATTTCATTGAATCAACATTTCACTTAGCACATCTCATCATATCTCATGTCGCATTATTTCACAATATCATATCACAGATCATATGTTCTCCTTTCACATTCTCTCATCATATTTATATAGTCTTGCACAAGAACTTCTCATAGTCATATACGTCAAAATAATACAAGAACTTCTCGTAGTCATATACGTCAAAATAAAACATAAATTATAGCAAGTAATTATCCAAAACATGAAGCCATCATCAATTTTACATATATTTCCTCAAAATCATCCAAAGATCATATTCCTAATTTTACTTATTTTACTTCATAGGGTTTCCCACAAGAACCCACAGAGCACTCTAATTCATATCAAAACTTGTCTATTTTCAAAATTAATCACAAATTCATACATCACATCCAACAAGGAACATAACAGAACAATCAGAAAGCAAAACAGAAAACATTCATATAAGCAAAACAAAAAACATTCATATTTTGTCTGTTTCTATAAGCATGCATCAAGCAAGGGATTGGGGGCCAATCCTACTACCCAACAATTATTCCCACACCGCCGAGCAAGGTTTCTCACTCCTCCTTACCTGGATAAGTAGAAGATGAATTTAGAGCAGAATCTGCTTGATCTCCTTCTCTTGGTTCTCCTTGGTCTTCAAAAAGTGTGTCTAGAAGCAATGCTAGAGTCTACTATTTATAAATTTCAGGAGTGGCCAGAACGACCCGTTTTGAATATGGAACGGCCCGTTCTAGATCTTTTCATCATGTGTAAAATTCACATATGAAACGACTCGTTCTAAAACCAGAACGACCCGTTCTAGAGATGAGTTTTAACTCACAATGGCCATGTTTGGAATGACCCGTTCTTAAACCAGAACGACTCATTCCCAACTAAGGTTATATGCCATTCCAGTTGGGAACGAACCGTTCTGGGCTACCAAAAAATAGGTCTTTTTAGTAGTTTGGAACGGCCCGTTCCAGTTTGGAAATGACTTGTTCCAGGCTACTAAATTACCCTTAATAAATTTTATGAAAATTACTAAATTACCCTCCATAAAAAATATGAAAACTAGGGTGTTACAACCTTAGTATACATAACTAAGCCTATATGAAATTAGCCCACCAACTATCCTCCAAATATTGTCAACTTTTCTAATATTTGGTTAGTGATTTTTGCCCCCAACCTTGTATGATTCGGTCTCCACTATACTGTTTCAACTAAAAAACCTAGAAGAGACAACTAAAAACAACTTCCCAATTAGGAGGCAACTTAATCATTGAAGGATTTTCAACTTTTGGGCTCTCAAAGCACCACAACTGATTTCCACACAATGGGATATTTAAATTCTTGAGAATGACTTTTCTCTCTAGCTAGTTTTTATGCAACTTTCAACTTAAAACATGCATCACGTTTCCATCATAACTTACAACATACAACTTACTCCATACAACAAGCTATCTTCAACTTAATCAACTTACATCATCATATATCAACATACTATGAATTTTGTTCAATTATCATCAACTTACATCAACAAAATATGCAAAAGAACATCATATATAAGTTTCACAAATAACACTCCCTCGAAACTTGGTCAACTTTGACCTCAACTTAAATAACTTTCAAAGATCCTTCGACCCTTAGAGTTCTAAAAACAACAAAAGTTACAATATAACACCATGTGAAACAATATACATATAATCATACAATAAAGTAATAATGTACCTAGTATTACAATTCTCCACAAGAAAAACTTTCATCCCCAAAAATCTACTTACTTAGGAAGAGATATGGATATTGATCTCAGATCTATCCTCCAAGTCCCATGTAGTTTCACCAATGTGAACATCCCAAATAACCTTGACAAGACTGATTGACTTTCCCCTGAAATCTTGTATCTTGTGATCCACAACTACAACTAGTCTCTTCTCATAAGATAGGTTTTCCTTAACTTGAACAACATTAGCTTCAACTATATGACTAGGATCACGAACATATTTCTTCAACTAAGCTACATGAAACACATCTTGTAGATTAGATAAGAATGTTGGCAATGCCCACTGGTGTGTAATTGGGCTTACACGATGAAGGATCTTATAAAGCCTAATAAACTTTGGAGTTAGTTTCTTGGACTTTATTACCCTTCGTACTCTTGTTGTGGGTGTCTCCTTTAACAAAAACAAGTTTCCTCCTCTTATATGCTTATGAATTCTTCTTATTCTAGGTAGTCTTCATTCTCTCTTGTATCATTTATACCTTTTCAGTAGTTTGTAAAAACTAATTTTAGTCCCACCACAACTGATTCACCTTTTTTATACCAACAAAAATGCATTCTACATCTTCTCCCATACAAAGTTTCATACCAATACTGGCATGAAAACTATTATTATAGGTAAATTACACCAAGGGAAACACTTCTTCTGAATTGCCAAGATGATCTAGCATATAGGCTCTCAACAAGTCTTCTAAGGATTAGATTGTCCTCTTAGACTATCCATCCATTTGTGGGTGATAAGCAGAACTCAACGTCAACCTTGTTCCTAGGGCTTGGTGTAAGCTTTACCAACACCTAGAGATAAACCTTGAATCCAAATTTGAGATATTACTAGAATGTACTCCATGTAACCATAATATACAATTAAGTAAGCTTCTCCATGGAACATTTAATATTGATAGGAAAAAAGTGAGCACACTTTGACAACCAATCAATAATCGCCAATATAGTATCACTGTTCCTAGTATATTTGAGCAACCTAACTATGAAATCCATGAAGTGAATGTTAGATTCAAAGTAGGGGGAGTTGAATTTAAAAATCATCTCTTAATGAAAATTTGTTCTTTAGAAGGTAGGTCTTCTAAGTATTGAAACTTAGAGTATTCTAAATATAGCTTCTAAACTTACTTGATTTCAAAATAGATTATGTAGTAATAGAATACAAGATGTAGTATGGTAAATTAAGCAAGTAAAGAGATACGAGGAGAGAGATTGCACACAAATTTTATACTGGTTCACCTTAACTGGGTTACATCTAGTTCCCACACAAACTTGTGGGATGTTTACTATCATAGCTACCTATTGTTCAAGAACACTCAACCATCTACTAATACACAAACACTACTACACAACCACTTGTTATTAGTAGCAACCACTAAGCCATCTGTTGAGATTTCCCCACTCAACCACATGTTGAGAAAACAATCTCACAACCATCTACTATGAGATTACACGACACTTTTTAGCTTTCCACGCCTCTGCACACTTAGATTTGGGTAGGAATAGGGTTTAGAGAAATGGGTTTTGTAATCTTACAACTATTAAAACTACAACTAGTTCTCTTATGTTAGAGCTTCCACTAAGGAATATTTTACACTTCTTTTCTATTACAAGATTAGTACAAAACAATGAAGTAGAGGTCTTTGAACGAATCAGAGTATGAAGCAAGGATTGTAGCTTGACTAGTTGTGTTTTGATTTCTCTCTTTGATCTTGCTTACTTCAAAACATGTCCATTGTCCTCCTTTTATAGCTTTGCAAGTAGATCTGTTGATGCTAGCTTATTCTTTAAGCAGAGCTGACATCACTGTACTTTACTTTTTTTGGTACTTTCAACTTTTTCTTCAGATGGGGTACCTTTTGAGTAGGTATTTTCTTCAAGCCTTATGAACAGAGTCTTTAGTACAAGTCTTCTAAGAAGTTATGTTTTAATTGAAGACTTATAATAGATAACTCAAAGTGCTAGTCTTCTGAACCAAGTTTTCAAGACATTTCTCCTAAGAAGAAATGTTTTAACTTGAATCTTTTTTAGCAAAGACATATGATGCTCATCTTTTTTGCTTGGGACAAACAAGATTGTGGTGCTAATAGGCAATTTAACCAAATTGATTCATATGTAAAGATGCCTTGTGAACCGTCTGAATTGCTTAGGCTTGGACATTCTTCTAATAAGATATAAATACTTATAAAACACTTTTAACATAATTATTAGCACACACATGAGAACTCTTCTATACTAAAATTTGAAACTAAGTTTGTCATTATTAAAACTTATATTTTTAGGCAGGATTCAACAATCCATATAAATGTTATCCTACTTTCATTTAGGAATCTCCATTAACTATAGCAACCCACCCAATTTCTGGTGCTAGCCCACATCGTTCTTCCCCAAATGTTTAATAATAAATTTTTGTGTTGAAGAATTAAAAATATTTTAATAAAAACAAATTAGACTTTGCCATTTTAGTAAAAGGATTCACCAAACTGTCATAAATAAAACTCTTAAGTTAAAATAAAACTCATAAACAAAACTGTCACAAAACAAGGCACAAACTGCCTCCTTACACAAAAATCCAACAAGATATAAAAAGTCATAAAATGAATTAAACTCTATCAACTAAGAAAAGCATAAGTCTCACTAGCCTCGATGTCATATTATCAGAGGAAGATCACAAAATAACCATTGAAGCATTATGCTTCATCTCCCTCAAACACCTATTCTTGTACCTGATCTCACTCTAGAAGTGGTGATCAACATAAACACACACAACAACAAATAGAGAGTGAGAACATATCTCATCCAAGCAAAGCACATATAAGGTACAAGGATAGCATTAAAATACATGCATCATAATTAGACTTTACTCATGTATTTACACTCATATCTAACCATAACTCTAATCACTCTACATTTATTCACTCTTAACAATAATCATTCAAGTAATTCAATCAATCTCTATTATAATATAAATACTTGTGCAATGCATGTAACTAACTCACATGCATGTGGTACCAATCACTTCATCATCATCATCATCAAAATCAAGATAACCTATGATCCATAGGACGAGGCCATCGAATCTATGGTGTAGGAACCACCCCATCCTTAGTGATTTCCCCCAAACCACCCTCAATCAAAGATATCTATTAGGGTCCTATCAAAGTGTTATAGTTGGCTATGGTTTCCTCCCATTCTCATTAGAAGTTCCCCACCACAACACCCTCAAAGCATGGGTAGATGACCTATAAAACCCATCTGCATAAACTCACACTATTGTGCAAACAAAGTATGTATACACGGACTCCAACAATCATATTACACCATTACATATATGCAACAACCATCCATTTTATTTTCTAGTTCGCAACATTGGACTTATCCACCATGTCTCATCATTCGTTATACAAAAATGCTCATACATACTCATTTTTCATACTCACAAGGATATATATATATATATATATATATATATCAATACCATCTCATATACACATCATCATTACTATAAATAAATTCTCATCATTCTTTCATCATAGATTGTAACATTCATCATTATAACATCATTATCATAACATCATCACCATCAAACATATCATAACATTATACACTACCATTACTTATTACTTATATCAAATATAGGCACTTAAAGAATACCACATCTCACAAATTATCTCTTTTTATCTTGAGCTTTTATGAAATTATGTGATCTAAACACAATATCTAAAGTTATACCTATAATATCAAATTGATATTAATTTTATTATAAAGCTAAGATCATTGTATACAACTTCTGTGTTGATTTATTGATTTTACCATCTACTATTTAAAAAAAAAAAACAACTATTATTTTTGCCTAATTCTAATAGTTTAACCTGCACTCACTAATTTAATCATAACTCGAATTCTAGATTTTTTTTTGGGTGCTTCCAACACGATTAAAAATCTAACATAAAAGGCATAACTCTTATGAATACCATGAAACCAAATTATGTCATCTGCAATGCTTACAAGTTGTAAACATTACATTTTGTGCATAGAACATAAGATTCATCTTGTGACTCACATAACTTGATTGTTTCTTAATATTTTTATGTGTGGTAAAACAGAGGAAGAAACAAAATTCTTCACCAATTCATTGTTTGATGAACCAAGGTATTGTTTAATATAAAGAGTCCTTTTGATTTTACCTTTTAAAAAAAGATGACTTTCTTTCTTAACAATTTCTCAAGAAGAAGATTTTTCCTTATTTTTATTTTTACTTTCTTTTACAAGTTTCAATTGTGTTTGATATTTTGCCACTTGGGTAGGTGTAAGAGGGTGTAACACAAATTTATTTTCTTCATTAGTGAAGGTTATCTCATTGATAAGGCCACCACTTGTTAAAGTTTGGGGATCAATCCTTGGGGATAACTTGGTTTGTAAGTCTCAATCTCGCTCATTGTGTGCATGAGATATATCTTGTGCAGCTCAACTATCTTGATTAAACCTTAGTAGTATTTCCTCCTAATGAGAGTGTGTAGAGGGTGTGATCCTGCATTTGCTTCTAGGCTCCTTTATGTGTGTTACTAGCGGCAACACACCATGTGATGTTTTTATTGGCACCACATGAATGATACAAAGTAGTTTGTGTCCATTACATGTGCATTGAAATGTTATATATTAATTAATTATTATGTCATGGATGATTGAATTGTTATATTGTTACTAACCTATCTATTCTATGTACCTATGTATGTCTTATTTGTGTTCGGCTATTCGTTGTGCATTGCTACACTATGAGCTAGAGTGAGATGTTTCTCACTTCCTTTCATTTTGTGTTGTTTTTCTTTGTGTTGTTTTTCATTTTGATGACATTGGTGATGAGGCTTAGATTTTAGTGTTGGATTTTGCTTCGATAGGATATGTGACATCGAGACGTAGATAGGATTATATTAAGATGTGGTTACTATTAATTTATTTCGAAAACATTAGTTTTATTCCTTTTGTTATTTCCATTGATTATGCTATTTTGTTTAAGTTATGAATGTGATACTCTCTACTTGAACATGTTTGGTTTTAATTTTAAAGAATTATTATTCAATTTTTATTATATATGTGTTATGGCATGAAGGGTAGAGGGTGTCACAGGAAAAGCCCATTTATAATATTATAAAAGTACGGTTTGGAGATAATAGAAAGACAATCAACATATTGTAAAGTTTAACATTTGATAGGAAAAGGAGTCGTTATTGGGGATTGACATAACGAACCTACTCCATGTAATTCTTTATGTTTTTATTCAATTAATGTTTTTTAGTTAATCGTTTTATTCCTATGCTTAATGCTTGTTGTAACTTGATCAACCTCTTCATGATCTTACAATTTTTAATCGAGGTTGGAAAACCCTTTTTAAAATTATGACCTAGATAAAACACTAATGACATTTATTGCTAATGAATTGATATAAACTTTATTAGTTGACTTTTAAACTTTCGATTTTAATGTAGGTTACTTAACAAACATCACCAAGGAATTGAGATTTTCTTTAAGCAACCTAGAATTTCTCACCTTAGGAATTAGGGTTAAAATATTTTTGTTGGTTGTTGAATTAACTTAATAATAACTAAAATTAAATAATAATTGGGAAGGATACATGTGAGGAAAGTCAATGAAATCAATCCTTGACATCTTTTATTTAAAATTTATAATTATGTTTTCCATCATCTTATATGTTCTTTATCTTTATTGAGTTCTTCAAATAATTCTATTTTTTCTTTTCCCTTATTAATATTAAATTATATTAATTAATTAATTAATATTCTCTTTAATACTAAGTCAATTGGTATACTTGCCAAATACGTAACGTATAAATTTACCGGTAACTTATGAGTTACTTTCTTTCTTGTTTTTTAGTAAAGATAGGAAAGATTACAAAGATGGTCGCAATGAGGATTGAACCTAGGTCCTCATGCTTCTAACTACTCCAACCCCTTCCCACCCAACCATTAGGCTAACCCTAGTGGTCTAGTTACTTTCTTTTCTAATTGTGTTTTTCTTTTAAAAGAGTTTTTTATTTGCCTTTTTTAAAATTTTGAAACAATATTAGTTATTTTTTTTTGTCAATTATACCTAACATTTTTTAAAAAATTTAATTAAAATATTAACAATTAACTGGCATGCATTTATTTTTTGAAGTAATTAAAATGAAAAGAGATATAATAGAAAACTCAAAGCTAATTAGTTTGTGAAAAACATATTATATTTTTTGTTGTATTTTTTTAAAGGCTATAAACAACACTAAAAAAATTAAGATCGAAGGTATAGTATAATTTGAATATTTGATCAATTATACATTAAATAAGAGGAGGAAGATTCAAACATTTTCATTATCATTGTTGATCTTAGGGAACAAACATGTATGTTCGATATTTTCCTATGCATTGATTGCACCAGGAAATTTTACCTTGCTTGCAATCTCATTCAGATACTATTAACATTAAAAAAAATGTTACATCTAATGATATATACAAAAAAATGTCATTATAGGTACAATATATATATATATATATCTATTTGATATATAGTTATATACAATTTTAGTGTTAATTTTGAATGAGATTTAATAATATATTTTATTGTCACTATAGTATATACTCACACTTTTTAATAATATACCAACATATATTATATATATATATATATATATATTACATATCGTTACACACAATTTAAGTATTAATTTTGAATGTAATTTAATAATATATTTTGTTTATCACTATAATTTATACTAACATTTTTTAATAATATATCAACATATATTATATTTCGTATATGAATAAAAGTAATTTTTAGCAACGCGTGTTATGTCATTATAGAGTGTGTCATTGTATGATAATTTTCTTGTAGTGTAATTAGTTAAACTTTTTGATTGATAGATTGTAACATATCACTTTGCTTTCGTAGGTCATTCATTTTTACATCTCTTCATCCTAATTAATTTTTAAATTTAAAGATTTTATTTGATTTAATATTATTAAAATTGAACCTGTTTATATGTAAACTACAATGAATTAGTGAAACATTACTGAAAACAAATGTGTATATTTTATTATAAGAAAAACATGTAATTATCAGTCACATTTTCTAGATGTTGTAAAATAGATCATAACTATAAGATCGCAAAATTAAAGATATTAGGAAATATTTTTTTCTGCGTATAAATTAAAATAATTATATTGATTTATTATTAATATTTAATTAGTTTAAGTGAATTCAGGCGCAGATTTGGTAAGCAAGCCAGTCTCGTGTTTTAAGTCAGTCGAATAAAGGTCAATATATTAAACATGATAGATACTTCACATTAATTTATTTTTTTTATGGAAAAACTTACAAAGATGGTGATAATCGATGAAAATAAACTTAAATTCAAACGCGTTTAGTCTAACCCTTTGTTCTAGTGATTTAATTAAAAAAATGGGATTTAAAATATGATTTTTGAAGTTTTAGGATTTTTTTTTTCAATGAGTGATTTTAGAAGTTTTCTCAACATCATACCTTTTGATTTATCATTTGTATCTTTATTCTTAAATTTATTTAAATATTTTTAAAAGAAATTATTAATAGTTAAAAATAATATTATATCACATTTTAAGTCTAAAATATATTTCGTATCTTATAATATATTTACTTAATACAAATTTTACGTATAGTATAATTTTATTTTAAAATTTCGTTCGATAACATAAACATTTATCTTACAAATTGCACAATCTGATATATACTAGTCTTAAAATTTAAGTTTTAACATATGCATTAAAAATAAAAAAAATTTATTAATTTTACATATCATTTATACAAATTATTCATGTACTTTATTAATCACTAAACTATCGAAGAATTTAAATATTCATCACTTTTAATGTGATCTGCTCTTTCGAATCATAATCTTTTTGTCCATATGACTCAAATGTGAATTTTTCCCTTTCTAATCATAATCTTTTTATCCGTATGACTCAAACGTCAATCCTATCCAAAAACACTAATTTCAATTTCACTCCTACATAACATTTGAAAGAAAATTTAATTGTCTGTTAGAAACAGTTAATTCCAAAGTAAAAATTAATTTTAATTTTCTGAATATATAATTAAGAATATTTTCAAAAATATCTTATTTGGCAACAGAAATCAAATTGTGAATAGTATGAAATGTATAAATTGATTGCCTATAAAAAAAAATCACTTTGAAAGCACTTAAGATAACTTAAAAACAATTTTAACAATCTGTGAATAAATAAAAAATATTAATGACTCTACTGTTAACCTTTTACAGCAAAGAAAAACATGTTAAAAGAAAAGCATGGTTTATGGAGACTGAAGTAGCTAAAATGCACCAAGCAGGGACGTTAATGGTTTATTGTTCATATATTTTTTTATTCATAGAAATTGACGGTAACATATTTTTTAAAAATTAAAATCTTGAAATAAAACAGTGTTAGTTTCCTTTATTCAAAATTGAAAAGGATCACATAGCAGAAAAAATCATATATAAATTTTATTTTAAACCTATTGAAATGGGGCAACGTATCTCTCTAATACGTACAAGTAATGTTTATTGACTTCGACTATTGAATCGTTTACTTTTTGCCTATAAATATTTGTAACATATCATGAAGTTGAAGCAAGCATTTCTCCTGCCTTGTATCAGACAATTGGTGGTTGAAAATTTCCCGGTAGTGTTCATATATCCAATGATTCTCTCCACGATGTTCCAACCATTTTGTGTACTTCTTGTAATGTGCTTTTGTGCACTTGCAATGGCCATTTCTCCTAATTATTATGATGCTGGTTCTTCAGAGATTGCTTCCTTTGCTTCTTCAGCAAGATCACATAGCAAAGAAGCAAATGCTTTGTTGAAGTGGAAAGCCACCCTTGACAACCAAAGCCGAGCTTCTCTCTCTTCATGGACCGGCAATAATACTTGCAATTGGCTTGGAATTGCATGTGATGAGTCCAATTCTGTTTCCCACATAAGTCTTGCACTTGTTGGATTAAGAGGTACCCTTCAAAGTCTTAACTTCTCATTACTTCCAAACATCCTCACTTTAAATATGAGTCACAACTCCTTGAATGGAAGTATTCCTCCTCAAATTGGAGTGTTGTTCAAACTCAACGCTCTTGATTTGTCAGCTAATAATCTCTTTGGTAGCATTCCAAATAGCATTGGTAATCTATCCAAACTCTTTTATCTTTTTCTTCATGACAATGGTTTATCTGGGACAATTCCTTCTGAAATAACAAAATTGGTTGGTCTTCATTCATTGGTCATGGGTCATAATTTTTTCAGTGGATCTCTTCCTCAAGAAATAGGTAGCTTGAGGAATATGTCGATGCTTGATTTCCAGTGGTCTAATCTCACAGGGCCTATTCCAATATCAATAGAAAAGTTAAACAATTTGTCTTATCTAGATTTAGGAGGTAACAACCTTTCTGGCAACATTCCACAGGGAATATGGCATATGGACCTAAAATATTTGTCACTTGCAATTAATAACTTCAATGGTTCCCTACCCAATCTCACAGGGATTGTCCCAAACTCCATAGAAAAGTTAAACAATTTGTCTACTCTAGATTTAGGAGCCAACAACTTTTTTGGCAACATTCCAGAGGGAATTTGGCACATGAACCAACTAAAGTATTTGTCTCTTGCAGATAATAACTTCAACGGTTCCCTCCCTCGAGAAATTGGGAACTTAAGGAATCTAGAGTATCTAAATCTTATAAAAAGTGGCCTTTCTGGCTCCATACCTAAACAAATTGGGATGTTAGGGAACTTAACACAACTTTACATGAGCCAATGTAATTTCAGTGGGCCTATTCCTCGTGAAATTGGGAAGTTGGTTAACCTCAGGATCCTAAATCTTGCAGAAAATAATCTTTTTGGCTCTATTCCTCATGAAATCGAATCTTTGAAAACACTTAGTGAACTTGATTTGTCTCGTAATTTTCTCTCAGGGACAATCCCTTCTACAATTGGAAACTTGACCAATTTATATTATCTTTACCTTTATTCAAACAGTTTATCAGGCTCTATTCCTGATGAAGTGGGAAATCTCCATTCATTGGACCAGGTCCAATTGTTGGGAAACAACCTTTCTGGATCAATTCCTTCAACTATTGGAAATTTAACAAATCTCGGTGTATTATTATTAAGTGATAATAAACTTGGTGGAAAGATTCCAACAGAAATGAACAGACTTACTAATCTGATAAAATTGCAGATAAATGACAATAATTTTATTGGACATTTACCTCAAAACATTTGCATTGGTGGAAAGCTGACAAATATTTCTGCTAGCAATAACTATTTCTATGGCCCGATTCCAGAGAGTTTGAAGAATTGCTTTAGCCTTATACGAGTCAGGCTTCAGCAAAACCAACTAAATGGGGATATAACAAACGCTTTTGGTGTACTTCCAAACTTGAACTACATCGAATTAAGTGAAAATAATCTTTATGGTCACCTCTCACCTAACTGGGGAAAATTCCATAAACTCGGAAGCCTCAAGATCTCCAACAATAATTTATCAGGTGTTATACCACCAGAATTAGGCGGGGCAACCAACTTACATGTACTTGACCTATCCTCAAACCATCTTACAGGAAACATCCCACGAGATTTATGTAAGTTGACCTTCTTGATTAATCTCTCAATCAACAACAATAGTCTCACAGGAAATGTTCCCATAGAAATCATAGCATTACAAAATCTTCAAAGTTTGATGCTTGGGTCAAATGATTTTTCTGGCTTATTCCCAAAACAACTTGGAAATTTGCAAAATTTATTGAACATGGGTCTAGGCCAAAATAAATTTGAGGGAAATATTCCTTTAGAGCTTGGCAAATTGAAATTTCTTACAAGTCTCGATCTTAGTGAAAATTTATTGAATGGAACAATACCATCAATGCTTGGAGAAATGCAAAGCTTACAAACATTAAATCTATCTCACAATAATCTTTCAGGTGATCTATCTAGTTTTATTGGTATGATAAGCTTGACATCTATTGATATCTCATATAATCAATTTGAGGGTCCACTTCCAAACAGACCAGCCTTCCTTAATGCTACAATTGAAGCATTGAGAAATAATAAAGGCTTGTGTGGCAATATCACTGGATTAGAGCCTTGTGCAACATTAAGTTGGAAATCTCATAATCATATGGAAAAAAAAGTCATAAGATTAGTTTTACCCCTTACTTTGGGCACTTTAATGTTTGCCTTATTTGCTTTTGGAGTCTTGTATCGTTTATGCAAAACATCAAAGAAAAAAGAAGGCCCAAGCACAAATTCACAAAATCCAAACATATTTGCAATATGGAGCTTTGATGGAAAAATGATATTTGAGAATATTATTGAGGCCACAGAAAATTTTGATAACAAATATCTCATTGGGGTTGGAGGTCAAGGATCTGTTTACAAAGCAATGTTACCTACAAGTCAAGTTGTTGCTGTAAAGAAACTCCACTCATTTCCAAATGGAGAAATATTCGATATGAAAGCTTTCACAAGTGAGATCCAAGCTTTGACAGAAATTCGACATCGTAACATTGTAAAGTTATATGGGTTTTGTTTGCATAAACAATTCTCATTTTTAGTGTGTGAGTTCCTAGAGAAGGGAGATGTTGAAAAGAATTTGAAGGATGATGAACAAGCAATTGCATTTGACTGGAATAAAAGGGTGAATGTCGTTAAAGGTGTATCAAATGCTTTATGTTATATGCACCATGATTGCTCACCTTCAATTGTTCATCGTGATATATCAAGCAAGAATGTCCTTTTGAATTCAGAATATATTGCTCATGTCTCAGACTTTGGAACAGCTAAGCTTCTTAATCCAAATTCATCAAATTGGACCTCATTTGCTGGAACTTTTGGATATGCTGCTCCAGGTTAATTTCCTTTGTTTTTACCAATTGGGGATATGATGGTTTTTTAGCATGTCTTTTTTAGTCATTTACAAATAAATCCACTTAACAAATATCTTCATTTTGTCCTTGTCACTAGAATCCAATTTAACATATGATATCACTTTTAATTTCTTACAGAACTTGCATACACAATGGAGGTAAATGAGAAATGTGATGTGTATAGTTTTGGAATCTTGGCATTAGAAATACTTTTTGGAAAACACCCTGGTGATGCCATATCTTCTTTATCGGTATCATCTTCAATGACTAGTGCGGCCATAACACTTGATCATACTCTACTGATGGATAAGTTGGACCAACGTCTCCCTCATCCAACTAGCCTTGTTGTTAAGGAAGTGATATCAATTTTAAAGATAGCAATCGCTTGCTTGAATGAAAGCCCACGATCTCGCCCTACCATGGAGCAAGTTGCCAAAGAGCTTGTCAAGTCAACCTCGTCTTAAATGAATTAGCTCTACATTATCACTTTTATGCAGGTAAAAGATTGGACCCACTAATTAAACATGATTGAATATTCTACTTGTTTGTTTCTATTTTGTGTTGTATTTTCTTTTATATTATGTCATTTTATTTTTATTTTTGAACTTCAGATACCATATGAAATCTACATCAAATAAGGAATATAATATTGTTTCATGCTATCAATGATAGCATTTATAAGCTATGTTTTTCTTTTTCTTGTTTAAAGGAAGGAAAAAATATAGTGTTATTTTTATTCATCAAAAAATAAAATTTCAAAGATAATTGTAAACATCGTATTTTATCCATGTATTTTTTGAAAGTACCTTTTTGTTCCATTTTAATAACCATTTTTCAATATCAATAAAATACTAAATATTTTTTCCCATTATATAATTAACTATTAATTGCAAAGTGAAAAAATATAAAAGATGTGATACCCTTATACCCTAAAACATTTTAAATTAAATAATGGTAATAAAATACAACAACTAAATATAATTAACTTCTTACTCTTAATGAAAGGATTCACATGATTTATTTTCACTAAATAGAACTTGATTATATAAAAGATACATGTTTTAAAATAAAAAATAATGTTTAGGAACTAAAATGATCTTTACAATTTCTCAAAAGAAGACAAAAAACAAACAGCACTAAACCTCAGCCTCGATGTCATAACTATTAGAGTGACCCATAAAGAAACTCAGAAGACTAAGCTTTGTCTTGTGAAAACTCTTCCTACTCAACACGATTATGCACAATTGCATGGCAATCAACCTAAACAACAATGAAAATAACACAAAAGAGTAGTCAGAACATATCTCACACATGTTAAAGCATGTACAAGAAAGCCAAGTAGCACTACAACAACAAAGATCCCAAATTTCACTAAAAAGACGTACAAAAAGGATTGCATCCTTACTACATGCTGACTTTGCTTCCTGTTGTTCCCATTTTGCTACTTTCTGCCGATAACTAGCTTGATTTATCAAAGATAAGGAGTAAATTTAGGTGAAAGGCATTAATTGAAGCATTTAATGCACCAATGGATTTTCCACTCTCTCTAGTCTAGATAAAGTAGTTCTATGATTCAGACTCAAGAAGCTACAACGGTCATCTCTTTCAAAGATACTATATAAAAATTTCTAGAACTTAAGAGAAGAAGAAGAAGCAACACATAGAAAAACTTTAAGATATAAAGAAAATGTACAACTTAAAAAATCTTCTTCAAGAGTTTTCTTGTTCTTAAACGTTTGTTGTAATCATGTCTAAAAGAGATGGTAATTGGAACTTTGTAATACCTTCATAACCATTGTTATAGGGCAAAGTTTGGAGAGGCTTAATTGTAAAAGAATATTTGGGATTAAGCTTAGAGAGGCTTAGTTGTAAAAAGAATATTTGAGTATTGGCTTGAATAGGTCAGTCAAAGAACACTTGTTTGAGCTAGAAGTAGCTTGGTAAAAGAATACTTGTATCTTTGTTGAAAGTTAGTGGAACTCAATCTGGTTGGATTGAGAACTGGACGTAGCTTCGGTGGTTGAGGTGAGTATAAAAACTTCTTATGTTCATTGATTACTCTTACCAACCCTTTGTCTGTTGCAGATACTACTTCATATACTTACAAAAGTGTGATTTTTTGATATACACTATTCAACTCCCATTCTAGTGTCTATTTGTTCTCCAGAGCAACTATGAAAATCAACCAAGAACACTTTAATCAATTATTTTGAGAAATAATTTATTATTCCAGAACCTTGTTTCTAAAATAATTGATTATTTTGCTTAATAATCAAATATTATAGAAATTGCTCTTCAAGTAACTGAAAAATAAAGAAAATAATCGATTATTACTCGAAATAATCAATTATTTTAAGTGAAAAGTCTATATCTCAAATTTTCATATCATTTCTCTTTAAAAATCAATTTCAACTTATATCTATGTCATCAATCATTATCTAGATAGAGATAAAATGCTAAGTTACTTACCAAGCACAAAGCACACAAGCAACAAAACTTAAAATACACAGAACAAGATACAACATGTATTCTTATCTATCAAAAGGCTCAAAACTTAAAATCAACTACAAGTTGCACTCTTATCTCTTAGGAGGCTTATTTGTAATCATAAAAACCAACTAGGATCATGTCTTCATCTTGAGTTTGATCAAAAAACTCCCCTTTTTGATGATGACATTTAACTTGTTTTGACTCATCCTACTTGTTTTTGTACTCTTTATCTTTCTTTTAAACCAAAAATCATACTTTGTTGCTTCAATACTTTATATACTCAACCTACAAAACAATTACACTTTCTCCCCCTTTGAACATCATTAAAAATAAATTCATACCAAGTTTAGAAGTCCAAAAACTCAAGAGAAATATCATATACATTGTAGATTATACTCAATATCAACCACTTGTTTTATATACTCAACATGTAATCAATGTATAAACCATGCAAGAAGTATAAATCATGAAAATTTTCATATTCAAATCATGTTAGAAACCAATACCAATCAATTTAAGTCATTCAAGCATTCGTTGTTTAACAACCATACTTAAACATAGCAAATTTAAATTTAAACATTTACCATTGCAACCAAATTAAACCAAACTTAGAATTGTGCATAACATCAAGAAATTAAAAGCATTACAACTAAATTGTTATGAAATTAAAATGATTACAGCTCATAGATATAAAAACGTAACAAGAAAACTAGCCTAAGAATACATTAACTAAGCAAAGTAGAAGATCCTAAGACTAAGGTTTTCAATCCGAGTCATCCTCTGTGCCTAAGTGATGTTTGATCTTATTGATCTCATCTTGAAGCTTATCAAATTTGTCAAGCATCCCAGAGAATGTAGACTCATGCTTTTGGTTGGTTTCCATGATAGCATCTATCTTATTAATCAGAATTTGCTTAACTGGAGATGATAGTTTAAGTTATGCTTTCGCTTCCCCAATATTTTATAATTCTTGTTCCTCTATAGCTTCATCACCACCTACAAATCCATCCTCATCAGCCATAGGATCTGGAGTTTGAGGTACATTACCTTTAAAGATCCATTTGCTCTCTTGATTCTTCATTCCCACGTGATGAAGAAATACTCTCTTTCAATCTTGTTGGATGAGTAGAGAACAATATTCTTTTCTCCCGTGAGATCCACTCCAAGGTACTAAAAAACTCTTGATAGTAGTAGAAGATAGGGATAAAAACCATCTTCCTTTCTCCTAGCTTTCATAATATCATTCACAACAAAATCTCAATCCAATTTGTAACATCCTGATTTTTCTAAAAATAAATATTATTCAATAATGAGTAATTTTGTAAGTAAATATTATTAAATTATATTTAGAATTATTATTTGAAATTAAATGTGGAGAATTATTTTATTAAATAATAATAAGGCAGTTTTAATGAATTATATTAATTTATTTAATTAATGGGAGAAGGGAAACAGGCTAGGTTGACCCGATTCAGTGAGTTTTTTTTAAGAGAATGATTAGGCAAGAGTTATGGGGATCTGCCTCATTTTACGTTCTGGAAGGACTAAGAACGAGAAGGAAAAGAAGGGATGAGCTATGAGGAGAAATGCTTAGATTGTCTCAAACTGCATTAAATTGCTCTTATAGTCACAATAAGGTATGGGTGATAGAAATGAGTGATTTATATATGTGATTGCAAGAGAGAATGGGTAGTGAGAAAAATTCATAAATTTCCAAGATTTTTCTATTTCTTTCTGAAGATAAAATTGACAATCCAATTAGGTTCTAAATTGAATTGTGAACATGTTTATTGTATTATTTGGTAGAATTAATACTTTAATAGATAATTGAATTCATTTCAATGTCTTCGTGGGTTAGGGTTCTTGAGAATTTGGGATATTGTTAATTGATGTGTGATTTCATGAATTAATGAAGTATAATGTATTTTTGGATAAAAATAAATGTTTTTGGCTGATGGGATTGATAAAAGGATGTGTGCACATTCGATTATGAGTCTTGGTGACGTTTTGTTCATACTATATTTTCTGGAAAATGCGTTGGCACTGGGCTTGAGTCCTTGGCACCAGGCTTGCATTCATATTGATGAATGTGAAGCCTAAGCAAAATCATGTTGGACGTGAAAATTTGGTGAGCTCTTTATGGCTCCTTAGCACCGGGAAAAATTGTAATTTCGCTAGGCATGAGATTGTGTGTGCTTTCTGTTGTGGCTTAAAGTTGAGTGTACCATGGTGAAGCCTGGCACAAATTACAAATAGAAAATTATATATATTGATGATCTAGATGATAATAGAATTCATTGGGATGTGCTCTGTAAGTTAGGGTTCTTCTAGATTGATGAGCACCCTTAATTATATGAATTAATAAATAATTATGAGATTTTACTTATGGATGTACCTTAGTATTTTTGTGATAACTTTCTATGTGATTAAGGAAATCAATTTTTGTTTGTTGGGTTAGAAAGTATACAATTGGGGCTATAATTTAGACTCTAGAATCATGTAAAAATGTTAATAATTGATCTATTTATGCAAGTTAATAATTGATCGATTTATGCAAGTTATAAGTTCAGTCTCCATTCTAGTGTGCAAAATATTAAGTTTTGTGTTATCAGCCATGCGAGGTGACCTTAACGACACTTTTAGGCTTTATGTTCTTCATAAAATTTATAGCCTTAGATTCTATATTTCCAATGGTGTTTAAATCACTCAAAAATTATGTGTATAACTCAAGTTATGGTTAAAATAGTGAGTAAAGGTTAGGCTGTTAAGATTTATGGTGCCCGGCGCGAGTGTTCTATTTCAGTTTGCGTTTTTGACGTTTTGGGACCCCTTTTTGGCATATTTGTGATACTTTATGATTTCTTAGTAATTCCTTATAATACTTATTATATGATTGAATGAGTTTGATGTGGGATTGTGAAATATGGTGTTATATTGATGAATTTTGATAATGGTTATGAATTGTATAATGTCTAGTAATGACTATTGTATGATTAAGTATAAATGACGTGTGTGTGGATGAGTTAACATATAATTGTGGTTGGATATGGCTTATTATTAATTGTGCATTGGCATGGGTAGAAATGATGAATGGATGAGGTGACATGACATGAGCATGGGTGCACGTTGTATACACATTTACCCTGGCCATAAGTCGTTATTAACAGGGTGTGACACCAGTCATAAGGGATGTAAACAGTGTGGGATGCATTATTTATACACTGCCCTAAGTGGTGATTAACAGTGTGACACTGGTCATAAGTGATGTAAACAATGTGGTTATGCATGGTGGTGCCTGAGGAGATTGACGAAGTTCACCCATTATGCGACGCTTTGAGTCAATGCTTCTTAGGAGATTCCATTAAATATACACTGACATGAGCATCAGTATAAGTTGTATTATGATATGATTGTGATGATAATAATTGTTGAACATATACGGTGATGACATTGTTATGATTGAAATGTATGTTGGGTTGACTATATGTTTAGATTAAAATTCTTTTCTTGTATCTTACATATGAATGCTTGTTTTTCTCACCTGTATACTTTGTGGTTTTTATTTTAGGTAATGGTGACAATGGTTAGGGTGGAACTCAAATTACTGAGAGTTCAAAGCTACGGGTTTGCTCTGATAATGTGACATTAGGGCAATGGGATTAGGATAGGGTTACTTTTATGTTGATTACCTTTCCTTTTGTATTTAAACATTGTTGAAAACCTTGTGTTTTGTAATTATTATATTTTAATTGGCTGGATGTTCAAGGATGAATTGCATGTGAACCTATTTTACCTTAGTAGTTATTGAAAGTTTTTCTTATTTAATTGTATTATATGTTGGGGTTGAATGGGTGTCACACAATTGAATCTTATTCTCAATAGCATACATTAACAATAAGTCATCCCTATAAATCTGAGCATGGTTGTGCAACCTAGGCTTAATCATCTAGGCAATACTAAAAGAAATTAGCCTATCATTCTTTTTTATGCCACCAACCAGAAACTTACTATAGTTTGCATTCTCAGGATTTCTTTGACAATCCCTAAAAGTGGTCATGTCACTGAAATTACCAAAGCTTGCATTTTGTGGTCTTTCTTGGCATGTACCCCTTAAACCAACAACCGCTAGAAGGGTAGTTCCTGTTAAGTCAAATGAAGAAATTCCCAAAAAGGTTTTGAGTGAGATAAATATAATATATGTTGTTATCTCTAACAAGTGAGTTAGTGTTTCAGAAAGACATAAGAATAGGTAAAATGATGAAGAGGCATAAGCATCAGACGATACAAAACGAAAGGTCAACATAAGCACTCAACAAGCCAAATCAAGAACAAGACCATGCCAAGCACAATCTAAGGAAGCACATAAAGACTCAGACGAAAGATGGTCAACGACCAAGAAGAAACTCCAGAAGAAATGGAAAGCCTGATCATATACAAGGTTGATCAAGACGAAAGGAAAAGTCAAAATGTTGATGATCAGACAAAGGTCAAAGTATTAAACTAAATATCGACTACCAGAAGGAGACAAAGAATGGCACACAATCACCTGAGAAATCAAGCTTCAAAGGACAATTTGAATATCGACTACACTCACAGAAGAACACACGAAGTCAGTCAAATTATGAGAAGAGAAAAAGAAAGAAGAAGAGTATACTCAAATGCTAAATCATGCATATGTCAGAAAAAGTACATCACTTTTTCAGGCAAGGACAAAAGTTCCACAGCTATAGGATCAGAAAAGGAAAAAAAGTTTCCTAGGACTCTACTATATTTAGACACAGCTACTAATTGAGCAAGGAAACTTCACACATTGTCTATAAACAGGAAGCAACATTTAATGCAAGAATCTGAGCATTAAATGAGAAGATCAAACTGATCGTAAACGACTATATGTGCTTCAATGGACAATTGCAACGGGTAGATTTCACAAGACTATATAAGCCTCAACATCAAACCTTAAAGAGTTGGCTACTTGGTTCGAAATGGTGCAAGCATCAGTACGGCCGTATTGGGCTTTTTCCCTCCACTTCTTTATTTTGAGCTATTCTAAGACCTCTAGACCTACAGAGAACCCTCCTAGGGCCTTCGAGGAGTCCTTCTGGCTGATTATCCTTCAGTCTTCGAGAGTCTTCAAGCTTTATTTCCGACCCGGACAATTTTAGGGGTCTACATCTGTCTATCACATTGTTAACCAAAACAAAAGAAAAAGCAAAGCATTAAATTTAGACGCTGAGACAAAGGTCAAGATTGAGATGCACAAGACCAATAGACGAAGACACAGACTGTCGCGTAAGCAATTAAAGAATCAAGTCTCAAGAAACAAACCAAGACATTGTCTATAACCACACAGAAGCTCTCAACGCAAAATGCGTGATCTAAATAGAGGAACGAAGAAGAAGAGAAGAATGCAAAAGAAAAGCATCTATGTTTCACAAAATGTGCATTACTTGTTCAAAAAAGGACAAAGGCTATATAGTTGCATGACCAGAAAAAGACAAATAATTTCTAGGTTTCAGGTATAGTCAAACACTGCTGACAACAGGACAAAGAAGAATACACGCAATGTATAAAATCGAGAAGCAACATTTAATGCAGAACCAAATGCTTTAAATAAAAGGATCAAGCTAGTCATGAACGACCATATCAGCTTCAACGGACATATGCAATGGGCAAATTTTTTACATGCTTATAAGTATGCAATAACCTCAAACTGAAAAGAGAGTGGTCGAGAATACTCAGGGCCAGGAGTGGTCGAGAATACTCAGGTCTAAGAGTGGACAATAATACTCAATGGTTTTCATTTAATATCTAGTGGAACCCTTCAGTTGAAGGAGACTGGGCGTAGCTCAGTTGAGCGAACCAGTATAAAAATGATTGCACTACTCTACTAACATTTCAGACGCAATTTTCTTTTAATTGACAAATCATGTTGAAAAATTTCGTCTATTATCTATTCTTAATCAAAACCAGTTTTAAACGAAGATGCAAATATGTTTAATAGATATATTACACTGAAAAGATTTATCAACTACTTGTCTTTAAAATGAAACTATTTTGAAAAGGAAAATGTAAGAACTTAAATTATTATTACATCAAACCTTAAAGAGTTGGCTACTTGGTTCGAAATGGTGCAAGCATGAAGAAGAGCTATATTTAGCCCATGAAGTAACAAAATCAGAGAGAGAGCAAATAGAGTCAAATGTACCTTAGTGTAATTTTCTCTATAAACTAAGGAATTCTGAATGTGTACATCTTAGAAAGTAAAACCTTAGTGAGTGTAGATCATATATGTATCCTCTCTATGAGAGTAACCCAAAACACTCAAACCCGACTACACATTTATCAATTGTAAAGCCTGAAAAGGCTAGAAAAAGAATACTTATAAAGCCCGGAGGGGCTTCTCAAAGAATACTCACTAAGAGCCAGAAGTGGCTGAACAAAGAATACTAGCACTAGTGAGTGAAGCTAGCAGGCCAGAAATGGTAGAGAATACTTGGACCAGGAGTGGTTCTGACCTAGGTGGTCCATAATACTCACTGCTAGCCAGAAGTGGCTGAAAAGAATATACTAGCGCTGGTGAGTGAAGCTGGCGGGCCAAGAGTGGTCGAGAATACTTGGAGAACCAGAAGTGGTTTAAGAATACTAGCGTTGGTGAGTGAAGCCAACGGGCCAGGAGTGGTCAAGAATACTTGGAGAACTAGAAGTGATTTAAGAATACTAGCATTGGTGAGTGAAGCCGACGGGCTAGGAGTGGTCGAGAATACTTAGGGCCAAGAGTGGTCGAGAATACTCAGGGCCAGGAGTGGTCGAGAATACTCAGGTCTAAGAGTGGACAATAATACTCAATGGTTTTCATTTAATATCTAGTGGAACCCTTCAGTTGAAGGAGACTGGGCGTAGCTCAGTTGAGCGAACCAGTATAAAAATGATTGCACTACTCTACTAACATTTCAGACGCAATTTTCTTTTAATTGACAAATCATGTTGAAAAATTTCGTCTATTATCTATTCTTAATCAAAACCAGTTTTAAACGAAGATGCAAATATGTTTAATAGATATATTACACTGAAAAGATTTATCAACTACTTGTCTTTAAAATGAAACTATTTTGAAAAGGAAAATGTAAGAACTTAAATTATTATTATTATGAAACATTTTCCCTAGCAGACGATAAACCCTTCAAACGAATTGATCTTATGTTAAACAAATTCAGCATAACAGTCTGACATTTTAAAAGTGTACTGGACGAAGAACATTACTCTTACGAAAATGGTTTTCAAAATTTCTTTGTTCAAACACACACATATTCAACCCCCCTTCTATGTGTTTTTCCGCTAACTTCAATTGGTATCAGAGCTTGACCCCTTGGGTTAAGCATCTAACAATGCAGGGGAATATGACGATCCATAGAAAAATGAAGGACAAAGGAAGCTGAAAAGCAAGCAAGATGAACGACTGACATAGGTAAAATATATATCATTCTACCTACTCAAAAGCATAATCTACACTATACTAGGATAGATATCGTCTGATATGCTAGAATATTCATATACGTTTATTGTCCATACAGACAGAGACATAGTGAATTACTGCATCTGTATACACCTAAGGACACTGCAAGAAATTACAGCGTTTGAGTCCTCGTCAGATGAAGTGGGCAAACCACTTCTCTTGTGTCTGAAAAATTTAGTGCATTGAAATTATCATTAATTAACGTAGTGCAGTTAGAGACAAACATTCTCCTCATTTAAATGAATGAGACAACTAAGTAGACAAATGACAACGCTGTCATTTTGAATACTCTCTCGAAAAGGCAAATCTCTCTCCTAATATTAATGTGCGACCGTACGACAGTTTACGTGGAGTAGACCAAAGGACGCCACGTCATACAAATCATAAGGGAAACAAAAAAAATAGAAAATATTCTTCTGTTTCAAAATAAAAATATTAGAAAACGTACTCCCTACGTTTTACAACTTTAAAACTCAAAACCCTTCACCTCCGCCTCAAGTCTCTAAACCCTAATCTCTCATCTCTGAAACCCTTCTTCTCCATTCCAATGGCCGCACAAATTGGAAACATTGCTGATGTGAACATTCCAGCAGAAATTCGCGAAGCTACCGACTATGCCAACATTTTCTCTATAGAGGAAAAGCCAGTCATGTACTTAGAGCACCGCTTCGACATTAAGAAAATGCAGGAATGGGGAATACCTATATATGAAGATTGCCAAATGCGGGATCCTTGGGTACTTCAACATTAAGGAAATAGTCTACCCAGGTTTGGTAAAATTATTCTATAAATCTCTAAGAATTCATCAAGGATCCTTTGAAGGAAAGGTTCTCAGAGTGAAGGTCAGGATATCCCCCACTATCATCGCTCAAGCCATTGGATGTGAAAGAGCTAGGAACACTTACTGGGAAGAGTGGATTTCTAACACCGGAGAGCTGACAAAAGTTACTAAAGCTCTTCACAAAGAAGGTGAGAAAGGGCCAATAGTGTACAACAAGCTTGATGACAAGGCCAAAATTTGTCAACAAATTCTGAACAAATCAATCCACCACAAAATAGGTGGCAAAGACAACATGTCAGATATGCACAAATTCTATTTGTTCCATATGATGACAGGAACTGCCTTTGATCTACCTCAAACGCTATTTCAGCATTGGAAAGAATGTCTGAAAGATTGCAAAAATTTCATAGTTCACACTATGCTTCTAAATAAAATCCTCTGGGATCAAGGCGTCTACCACAAGTTTCACAATCTTGAAAACAAAGAAGAAAAGCAGAAAATCATAGATATGGGTAAACGGCTACAACCTATTATTTTTGAAAAGGAAAACTTAGGGAAAATGCATGTAAGCTACACCATCCGTGATCCCACTGAAACAATTGAAATAAAGGAGGAGATTGGAGAAGGGCAGTATGCGACGCGTTCAACAAGGAAGCGCAAGTCATCTACATCTTCCATGAACATTGAACCTCTGGCTGCTGCAGCACCAACGACCAGACGAAGAATGATTCTTCAAGTGGATGAAGAATTCACATCTGATGATGAGGACAATCATCCATCGGGGAGATTGTAAAAAGAAAAGCCTTGTTACCACCACTTGCACCACCTCTGTCTATAAAGAAAAGGCTCAGATCAAAGATGGTGGCTGAACCTGCATCTGAAGATCTCACCACTCTAACTCAGATGCAAATAACTATGAATGTTCCTCATCCTCCTGTCATTAAGCATTCACCACTTGTAAGTGATATTCTCATACCTCTCTCTTCCCTTGTCAAACCATTTTTAATCTTTACCTATTCATGAATCTCCCTATAGGTTTTCACTGTAGATACTGCAACATTAAGGAAGAGAAAGTTGGCAATCAAAGCTAACCTTATGGATAAAGGGATAAAGGGACAGACATTTACTCCATTATCTTCCCTGGAACTACTGATTCTGATGGAAAAGCTGAACTGCTCAAAATGGACCATCTTACCAATAATAAAGGCATTAGTAACAGAAATAGGATTGGTCTGAGATCAAAGCCACGCCCTTACATTATTAATAGGACGATTAGTGTGCTTTGCGAACGCTATCCTATCAACTGGCCTGGGTGTTATGTCTTACAAAAGCCCACCACACACGCTCTGGGATACTACAGACCTGTGTACTCGTGGCTCGAGGAATGCTCAACCATACTGGACGCTTCAGGGAACTCTCTGCGTGACTCGCGAGGGAACACTCACAAGTATGAAGCCATTCTACCTAACAAGCCTACATATGGGCCAGAGTATTACTATCTCGAGCAATCTCTTCCTCCGGCTCCATTTTCTATCCTTGTTCACCCACCTGCTCTTGGGCTTAAACAAGCATCTCCTTCATCCTCTCCGTCCTCTTCTCAACAAACAGACGAACTGCCTAAACATCCTCCGTCCACTTATTTTCTCTTGAAACACTTTCCCGCACTGACTGTCACTGACTCTCACGATCAAACTGAAGGATACTCCTCTCCTCTATGCCTGAATGCCTTTCCTGTGCCAGAATATAAGTATGAGGAAGGAGTATATGCGTGCACACCATATTGCCCAAATATACCCTTCACTCCGTCTGAAGCCTATCTGGCTCTCCCTCCAGATGCCATAACTGCTATTCCTCTACCAACCTTCAAGAGGAAGATATATCCAGGAGGAGTGATCAAGTCCAAGGTCATATGTACTCAACTGCAAGGAACTCCTCGATTCATTTGTTCCCTCCATCAACAATCCTCATCCTTCTCATCAACCAAAAAGAAGGGCAATCCATTCAATTGTTCAAGAAAATCTTCACCTTTGATACCAAAGGTAGAGTTTTACAATTCACCAACCAACTTCCATGTACATATTGGTCACTATCGTTCCTTCTCTGTATTGGACCATGCAACAATTGGACATCTACACTTATGTATAGATACTCCACTAAAATTGTATATACCTCCCTCATTATACACTCCTATAGAAGCACAGATTTATGTCTATCCCGATTGTATCTGCCCTCGTCTTCCCCCGATTGATGAAAACAAAATGAAGAATCATGTACTCCATCTCGAATCCATGCCCAAACCATCAAAGGTTGGGATTTTCCACTATAAAGGAGTAAGCTTGACTTGGCAACAAGATCCTGCCAGAGCACTAAACTACACTAAAGATGATGCTGAAAAGTTCTATCAGAACTTCATGCATAAATGTAGTCAGGAAGCTAGCTCGTCTGGTCTCTCAGACAAAGAAAAGGCCAAGACTCTAATGCTGCGTGGGTATTTCCGGACGACCCCATGCAAAGTAATGCACTTCAGTGACACATTTGCTGCCTTTCTTCATAAACGACGTGGACCTGATCTTGACAATCTTAGTAAAAGATATTTCATTCACTTTAGGCTATTCAATTTTGACTTATACAAGAATAAATGGAAGGTTTTCACAAACACCTGGCACAAGGTAGAATATCAATGGTGTAAGGAAATTTCACCATGGAAACCAGGTATGCCTATGCCTTGGGATGCTCCTTCCGAAGATGCACCGTATGAATCACACACATCCGAGCCCATCCCTGCTGAGCCAATCTCTGCATTTGGTCCTCTAGAGGTACTTCCATCTACCTTTGAACCGGCACAACAATATGTTTTGGTTGAGGAATTCAATAGGTTCAAAACAGACCTTGCTGACAAGTTTGACAACTTGTTCAACCTGATTGCCTCCAAGCTTTCAAAAGATCCACCTCCGTCTTCAAGGTAGATAGGATAGCTCGTGCAAGATTAGTCATATTAGGAAGAAGAATACAATGTGTTCTTTCTTTTGAACATCCTTTTTGTACACACTTATTGCTACTCAATACACATTTTCTTCTCGGTACCCTTCTGCTTATTTTGTCTCCAATTTCTTTCTGATGATTTCAAAGGGGGAGATAGAAAAGAAATTAATCAAATACGCATTAATGATTGAATAAAAGGGGGGAGAGATAATCGAGTAAGGGGGAGAGCATAACATACACTCACGGGGAGAATTTTGAATAACATAATAAACAACGAAGTTATAAGTAAAATCAATCACTTCAAGTCTTCAAGTTTCCAAGGCTTATCTGAAACAACTTTGATTAATTATATTTGTCATCATCAAAAAGGGGGAGATTTTTAAGTCAGACGAAGACGGAAGTAATTCTTAGCAAGATTTTGAATGAGACAAATATAATACATGTTGTTATTACTGACAAGTGTGTTAGTGTTTCAGATATAAGCACAGGTAAGCTGAAGAATAGAGAATATACATTCATACTAGAATCAAGAGATATGAGCCAAGCATTGGATAAAGGCTGAGCAAACAAAAGGGATACATCAGACGAAGACACTCACAAGCATAGACACAAAAATAGAATGGACATGAGCAACCAAGATGAAGGAAAAAGCTAACAAGATGTCAGATGAGGAGATCAAATGATCAAATGGAATCAAGCTGAGCACAAAGAAGACAATGAAGCCTCAGATGATACAAGACCATGAACGATGACAGTTGATCAAACAGAGACTCAAAGATGCAGACAAAGACCAAGAAGACTGGATTGTGTCTAAAGACACAACGAGAGGAACTTCCTAGCATCTGCACTCTCAGAAGAACATATGAAGTCATCAAAGTAGAAGAAGAGAGAAGAGCAAAATAGAACTAGTGCTTATCCACAAATCAAGTTGAATGTGTTAGAGCAAGTACACCTACCAATCAGCAAAGAACAACACTTCTTTAGCTACAATATCAGGAAAGTACAGAAATATCTAGGACATGATTAATGTCAGACATAGAAGCAAACAAGCAGTACAAAAGACTTCATGAAATGAAGATTCAGCAAGCAAACAATAAATGCAAGAATCCACAGAGCTAGTACAAACTGGATAAGAGAATCAGATGATGGTTAGTCAAGCATCAAAACAAAGTCTACTCACGGACGAAATAGAACTACTACTAGAATAAGACACTGGAGTATCAGACGAAGCTCATGAAGAAAAGTCAAGGCAAGACAAGTCATAAGGACCAGATAAGTCGAGACAAATGTAGACAAATAAAGCAAATGACATAGGAAACTAAGCGTCAAAAGATGAATAGTTGGAACACGAATATGTGCCGCATGATCACAAAATACCCAGACAAGGTGGTGACAAGTGCAACTGTTCTAAAGCTCAGATCAGACGAGACATATGTCTAAGGTCAGAAGAAAGTCAACTATGCATTAGCCGAAGGACAACACAGACTGAGAGACAGTCCAGATGGAAACAATGTTTGTCTATTCACATTGTTAATCAGACCATAGAAAAGGCAAAGTACTAAACTCAGACGTTGAAACAAAAGTCAAGATTGAAATGCACAGGACCAACAGACGAAGATGAAGACTGGCACGCAAGCAAATAAAGAATCACGTCTCAAGAAACAAGCCAAGATATCATCTATGGACACACCAGAGCATTCAACATAAAACGCGTATGAAGGAAAAAATGAGAAAAGAAGCACGCAAAAGCAGAGTATGCATGTGTCAGAAAAAGTGCATTACTTTTTCAAAAAAGGATAACGACTATGTTGCTGCATGACCAGAAAAAGACAAATAATTTCTGGGTCTCAGATAAAGTCAAACACTGCAGCAACAGGACAAAAAAGAATACACGCAATGCCCAACAACAGGAAGGAACATTTAATGCAAGACCAAATGCATTAAATGAAAGGATCAAAGTAGTCATGAACAACTATATTAGCTCCAATGTACATATGCAACGGGCAAATTTTACAGGCCTATAAGTATACAATAACATCAAGCCGAAAAAAGGGTGGCAAAGAACAACGAAGGAATAATCATAGGCTTTGCCCTAGGCATTTGAATGAAAGAGATGATATCAAGTCACAAGATAGAGGTACCAGGGATGAACGTTCATAATCATATACACAATGTAATATAACATTGTTATCTATGTAGACTAAGGTGCTCAAAATGTCAGTCATGAACAAACCTTAGTGAGTGTTGTAAACCTACGTATCCTCTCCGTGAGAGTAATCCAAACACTCAAATACAAGCCTCTGTAGGACTAAAGTAGTGAAACCTTAGAGAGTGTAGATTCCATATGAATCCTCTCTGTGAGAGTTAACTATACACTCGAACCAATCTTGTCTAGGCAATACATTGTAAAGCCTGAAGAGGCTAGGGGAAGAATACTTGTTAAGCCCAGAGGGGCTTGTCAAAGAATACTCACTGCTAGCTAGAAGTAGCTGATAAGAAAATACTAGCGTTGGTGAGTTAAGACGACGAGCCAGGAGTGGTCAAGAATACTTGGATAACCAGAAGTAGTTTAAGAATACTAGCATTGGTGAGTGAAGCCGACGGGCCAAGAGTGGTCAAGAATACTCAGGGCCAGGAGTGGTCAAGAATACTCAGGTCCAAGAGTGGACGACAATACTTGATGTTCTTCATTTTTTATATCTAGTATAACCCTTCAGTTGAAGGAGACTGGACGTAGCTCAGTTGAGTGAACCAGTATAAAAATGATTGCACTACTCTATTTACATTTCAGATGCAATTTCGTATAGTTGACAAATCATGCTGAAAAACTTCGTCTACTATCTATTCTTAATCAAAACTAGCTTTCAGACGAAGATGCAAATTTTGTTTAATAAGTATGTTAAACTGAAACGTTATTTTTAATTGCTTATTCTCAAATGAAATTATTCTGAGAAGAGAAATGCAAGAACTTTAATTATTATGATAAACCATTTCCCAGCAGAAGATAAATCTCTCAAAAGCAATATCCTTGTATTAAGCAAAATATGCGTAACAATGCATGTTTTCTTATTGTTGATAGTGGATCATGGTGCAACTATTATAGCACTAGGGTGGTTGAGAAGTTGGGCTTAACTACTAGTCCCCATCCTAAACCTTATCAACTTCATTGGCTTAATGAGGATGGTGACCTAGTAGTTGACCAACAATACATCATACCTTCATGAGGTACTTTAAAAAATAATATATATTTGATAGCTTCGAGTACTTGCTAACTTTGGCATTGAAGTCCCTTTTGTAGGTATAAACCACTTGATCTTTGGAGAGCGAGGACTGCTAGGTTGAGGATCGAGATGCTAAGAACCAAGGATCATCAGTTGAAGATTTCTTGTATATATTTTTCAACAATAACATTTGGCACCCACCGTGGGGCCTGTAGTAAAACTGTTCCTATGGATTCTACATCACTAGGACAATAGGAACAAGAGCTTCACCAACTAGGCCTTATGAAATGCTTGACAATTCTTAGGTACTTACTGAGCTACAACATAAGATACAACAATGGAAGGCTCAAAATGAGCTACAACAGAAGTGTCATGAAGAAGAAATGGCTTTTCTTAGACAACAAAATGTAGAACTGAGGTAGTTAGTTGAGTAATCTCAATCCAACACCAAATTGTTGAATTCAGATCCTACATGGAAGTGATTGGATTCCTTGAATTCCTCAAAATATTCTACATTTCCTTCAAGAACATTGCCAACTCACATAATGTGTTCTAGGATTATTCGTCCCTCTAATGCATCATGACTTTCTGAAAACACAACACACATTTCGTGACAAGCTAGAACATTGATACCCCACTTCGTAGCAATACTTGGGGAAATCAAGAAAAACCTTTTCACAGATGGAGGCTCCTCTTCTCAGAAGATGAAAAGATTTAGGACTTGACAAATATCATTAGGTTTCTAATGTTGATGATTATGTCAACCTATATGTGTCTTAGGTTAGCATACTCACTAATGTAGGTGTAGTTAGGTGCTTCTTATTTTCTACCCATTTGAAGGATGCGACTTTGAGGTGGTTCACTCATTTACCTTCTCAATCGGTGAATCCTTTTCAGGTACTTGTCTCCCAATTTACCACGTAGTTCAGTACTAGTTTCCCATATATGCTATGACATCAATGACCCTTATTAGTGCCAAACAATGGAAGGACAAATCTCTTCGGGGTTTTATGGATAGGTTTGGGAAAATGGCTTTCAAAATTATTAACCTAGATGAAGAGGTCGCTTTACATCAAATGTTGTCAGCCTTAAAGTCGAGTCCCTTCTTGGATAGTCAATACAAAAAATTGGCCTTATCCACGAAGGAAATCCGAAAAAGGGATGTTAAGTACATGCAAATGGAAGAACTTGCTGAGTTTCGGAAGCATTATGGGGAAGAACATGACAACGTGAAAGTAGAATTCCAAGGAGATAAGAGAGAATGTGACTGATACTAAAGAAATCGAGAACATAAACAGGCTTGAGACTCTCATCACATGCCCTTGAATGATAGTCGGTCATGGATACTTGATGAAGCTATGAGCAACAACTTGATACCTCTCAAGAAGTCCATCCCCACTCTTTAGAAGGCTGATAGAAGTAAACATTGACAATATCATCGCAATTTTGGGCATACTATCGAGGAATGCACAACTTTAAAGGACAAAATAAAAGAATTGATTCAGGTTGAACATTTACAAAAATATTTAAAGACTGAGACTAGTAGCCGAGACTAAGACCAAAGGTATGAACATCAGGAGAGGAGTCGTAATCACACACGTAGAACCCAATCAAGTCCAAAGACAAGTTGTTAGCAAGAATATCTCTTGAATTCCCAACTTAGGGGAGTAATCAATACCATTGTCAGAGCTACCAAGTATATATTATTTTTTACGTACTTCATGAAGGTCTGATATAGACATCTTTATAAATAAAGAAAAGTTATTGTTGATGTTTTGTTCATTAAGTGTATTCAAAAGCTTTTATTACTTCATAACGGTCAAGCATTACTTTATGATGCATTTATAAAGGTTGATTTATACATGGTTTCACGCACAAGTCATAATGTCATATGTCAAGTACACATGGTATTTCCAAGAGATTAGTACTTGGGAGTCGATATGTTACTAGCCCTAAGACATCTCCAATACACAAGCCCTTATGTCTTTGACAAATGGGAGAAGAATTAAATTTATTTAAAAAATTGTTACCTTTCAAATATTCCCATGTTTTTTGAAAAGACACCAAATGTAATGATGGTGTGTCAAAAACCCTAGGAAGGTTCTAGAGGCTTTGAATACGTATATAATGTCTCTCAAAATGCAAAAGGTCACACCCTTTTGAACTATTGATCTTGAAATGATCTAACGGTTCTGGGAAATGTGATGCTTTGTTTCTTGAGGTGTATTTTGCCTATAAATAGGATCACTTTGCTCCATTATGACTTTACGCACAACCTCCAACTCCCAAACACATCGAGTACCAGATTCCTTCAATTTTCAAAAATCGAGTACCTACACCAGATACACCTTCCTCACTTCCTTTATGAGTTTTAGTGATAGTAATGAGTCACCATTATGTGGTATGAAGGTTAATTTTATTTCTAGTTCTTTCACTTCCTCTTCATCTTCCTCCAAAAATTCCACCTCTTCTTTCGAAACCCTAAGTGCCCCAATAATCTCTTTTAGGATAAAGCCTTTTTTATCCGTTGAGGTACTCATTAACGTTGGTGGGATTTGATGGACCACGGGCTAAGGGCCCAATTACTAGAGCTATGGCCAGGCGTATACAGGAAGAGTGGGATAGCTCGAAGACCAATGGGCTTTCTAAGCCCAAGGTACTCTTCACTTGGACTACTCTATCATAAAGAGAAGGCCTAGTTCTAAATATATATAAATTGTACAAAAATTCTTTGTATAGGCTTATTTTTGTCTTTGTATTTGTGAGGCACTTTATTTGCTTTTATTTCTCATTGTATATTGTTTCTAGGGTAGGTTACTTGGGAACTTTGACTCCATTTAACCTAACCTAGAACTACATTCTTTTTCTATTTTTCAATAGTAGGAGTGGGGTTGGCATTTAACAATGCTTGAGGGTGTGATTAGTAATTGGGCCAAAATTGGGCCTAGGCAAAATTTTACATATTAGACTTGTTTTGCTCCTAATTTTTCAAGGATTTGATTTAGCTAGGTCTCATCAACATTAGATGAACCTATTTAAACAAAATCAACATTTTTCAAAAATCGGATTTGAGCAAAACAAGCCAAATGGCTGCCTAGCCTAGCTTACCTTTCTTGGTCGAGTTTTTCTTCATTCTCTTAAAGCTTGAGAAACTTGTAGCACAATCTTCTCCTTAGCTTGCTTCCCAAGCAAGCTAAGTGAGAAGCTTACTCCACAATTTTCTAAACTCACTTGGACGGTCAAGTGACCTTACCATGGTTCCTAGTGAACCATGGTTAAGGTTAGCTTGCTCCCTAAGCTACCTCTTCCTATATATTTGTAACTATCACTTATTACCTCACTTTTGATGAATGAAATAAGAAATTCTACATAGAATTCTCTCTTCTCAAAGTCACCTAAACCGTGGAGCTTTCTCCTCTATAGGTTTTCTCTCAAAGGTTCTTCAAAACCTTTGAACAAGGTTCCTCAAGCTTCTTCATCTACTTGGAGTGGCCAAACCTCCTATGTGCTTCTGCACCATTAAAGGTTTCTTCAAGGTGTTTCAAGCTCAAATACGATTCTCCTCAAGAGCGAAAAGGTCTTGGATGGATTGAACTATGAAGGACAACAATCCTCTTCATGTTCTTTCTATCATTTTTGGTATCTAGAGCCTTGGTGCTCTTGAGGTTATTTGTTCTAACTTTTCTTATTGAATCCGTGTTGTTCCTTCCATTTTTTTATGTCAAATATTTGTTTTCTGAATGGATCTAGTTCTTGTTTACATTTTGATGGATCCTATATGTCACATGAGAATTAATTGATTCATGTTTTGCTTGTTCCTATTTCTTTGAATCAATTTCGGTTTGGTGCTTTTAGGTTCCATTGTGCTTGTGCGTTTTTGATTTTATTTGAGTCTTCTACATTCCATAGAATGAGTCTGTGATTGGACAACATATTATATCATGTGTTTTTGTTTTTTGAATCAATTGTTTTGGCTAGAAGTCATGTGCAATCCTTTTACATGTTATCAATTCCTAGACTAGCTTGTTTAACCTAATTTTTGTGTTGTTTTGTGTCTAACATTTGGTGCGTTCTTTTGTCTTATTAAATCCGAACCTACCTATATGTGCTTTTGATTTAAATGTTTGAGTTCATAATTTGCTATTAGTTCTAGAAAATTTGCTAGAGTTAGGTTTCCTTTATGTCACATTAAAATGTTTGTCAAAAAAATTTCTAAACACTATTCCTATTAGGTTTCTTTGAGTCTTGCTTTGTGGCTGAAACTTATAACACTTTTTAAGTCCTCAAAACAGAGGCAAAACAGATGTATTTGTGTTCTAAAAGCATTTGAAAAACAAAAGAAAGAGTGCTTAAAAATTTGACCTAAAAATAGTACAAAATTGTGAAGCACTAGTTGAACATTTCACTTGAATACCTCTTGTTTTGTGATAAATTTTTGGCAGCAGTTTTCTTGCATTGAATCCGAGATATATACATGTATAAAATGCATTAAACTCCTGTACAAAAGAAAAAGAAAAAGTGCAAAAGAAGTCACAAAAAGAATTACAAAAAAAAAGAGTACAAGAAAAAGTCAAGGAGTGAAAAAATGTGTACAATTTGCTCTCGGTTTTAACATGTTGTGTGTGCATTGCCTTTCATTTTTCTATCCAGCCACATAGAATTTGAGTTGAGTGTTATTTTACTTTGTAATCTTAGCTTTTATTTTTTCATCTACTCTAGTTCCATTGATAGGTTTTCTTTTGTGTGCTAGCCTTTCTTTGGTGCCTTAATTTTAGCTTGTATTTGTTTGGAACTCTTTCTAGTCTTGTCTCATTTCTTTCCACCAATTGGTGTAGTTGTTCCTAATTGTTCCTTTTCAGTTATTTTGCATTAATACTCCAGCAACTTAAGGTGTGTTGAGTGCTTCTTGAAGGTGTGGAAGGCCAAGTTCAAAGGAAATCAACTTTGAAGGCTTTTGGTGGTGACCTAGGGAACTTGCTTCTCCATTGGAGGAAGTGCTTTGGGAAACTAAACACCTAGGAGTGACCAACATCAAGGTTGCTTCTAAGAGAGGAGTGACACACTTGTGAGGATTGGAGGCTGAATTGGAAGACAAGAAGAAACAAAATTTGTGAAATTTTTGTGAAATTTGTGACTAGTTTAGAGACAAAAATTTTGTTACAAAATTTTCCTTGAAAAATTCATCTCTAAATTTGTCACTAATTTAGTGGCTAATTTTGTTTTCTTAAAAAAATTAGGTGCAGCCACTAATTTCATTTAGTGTGAATCTGCATTTCATTTTGTGTGAATTTATATTTCATTTAGTGTAAATTTGCATTTTATTTGGTGTAAATTTGCATTTCATTTCTTGTAAATTTCAATTTCTTTCAATTTTTGTACAAGGCCTTTTTAGGAGTGTCATGGAGTGCCTTTGGTGTATTTCCATCTCTCCTTAGTTTTTTTCAACTAGGGTAACACGTATAGAGCTTGTGAGAGTGGTCGTTGGAATTCTTTGGTACTTTCCAAGCTCTCACTTAGGTTTATAGCTTTAAACGCCTAGTTTATGTTTTCTTGCCTCTAAGAATTCATGCAATTTAGGTTTTCATGCAATTTATGTTTTAAGAAATTTATGTTTTCAGAAATTTAAGTTTTCAAGAAATTTATGTTTTCAAGTCTTGAATAATTGTACACATTAGGCACTTGTTTGTTATTTTCTTTTTAAAAAGATATTTATGAAAATTGCTTTGTGCAAGACAAAAGTACAAGGGGGTTTAGAGATTTTTACTTGAAGAGACTTAGTTATTAAGTGGCTCTTTTTAGCTCACCTCCCTCCATAGTTCAATTTGTACTCTTAGACCTCCAAGTGCCAAGTCTAGCACTTCAAAAATAATACTTAACTAAAGAGCTCAAATCACTTAAACTATGGAGAAAGCAAGAGGCCATTCAAAAAGAAAAAGAGAAAATTGAAAGAGAAGGCCAACTTGCTTATCTAGAGGAAGAATTGAGAATTCTTAGGGAAGAAGAAGAAAAACTCAAAAAAGAAATGAGAAAATAAAAGAGAAGGAGTAGGAGCTCACACTCTCAATATTCTTCTCCCAATGAGAGTATAAACATAGGAGACCACTATCAACCTCCTCCTAGGAGAACCATCAAACCTAGGGAAGTCAAAGTTGACCTCCCACAATTTTTTGGAAAGGATGATGTGGAATCATATCTAGATTGGGAGATGAAAGTTGAGCAACTCTTTGCTTGCCACAAGGTGAGTGAAGAGAGGAAAGTCCCTCTGGCTACCCTTAGCTTCCAAGGGCATGCCATGTATTGGTGGACGGCCTTAGAGAGAGAAAGACGCCTCCATAATGACTCTCCTATCCAATATTGGAATGATCTTAAGAGTGCCATGAGGAGGAGGCATATTCCCACCTATTATGGAAGGGAGCTTATGAATAAGCTCCAAAGGCTCTAACAAAGAGATACGTCTGTAGAACGATATAGGCAACAAATGGAGTTTTACATGATGAGGACATGCATTAGGGAAGAGGAAACTACAACTATAGCTAGATTCTTGAGTGGTCTTAATTTAGAGATAAGAGACCAAGTGGAGCTACTACCTACAGGGACCTAAATGACGTGGCCCAACTTTGTGTAAGGGTAGAACAACAAAGAATGACAAAATCCACTTTTAAAAGGGAAAGCTCCCACTCTTCATCTCTAAGGAAAGATCACAAGAGGGAGGGAAAGTCTATTGAAAAGAAGAAAAATTTTGAACCGTCCAAGAGTCTAGCTATAGAAAAGGATAAAGGAAAAGGGAAAGTCACTTCACACACTAGTTCTAGGACTAGTGATATTAAATGCTTTAAGTGTCTAGGGAAAGGCCACATTTCCTCCTACTGTCCCACAAGAAAGGTTATGATCATGAGGGGACATGACATTTATAGTAGTCAAGAGGTGACTACTACTTCCTCTAGTGATAGTGAGGAAGAAGCAAGTGAACATGAGGGAAGTGTGGAGTCTACTTTTCCTTATGAGGGGGAGCTCTTAAGGATTAGGAGACTCCTCAACAACCAACCTAGTGGTACTCTATCACAAAGGGAGAACATTTTTCATACTAGATGCAAAGTTTTAAATAATGCATGTTTTCTTATTGTTGATAGTGGATCATGGTGCAACTATTATAGCACTAGGGTGGTTGAGAAGTTGGGCTTAACTACTAGTCCCCATCCTAAACCTTATCAACTTCATTGGCTTAATGAGGATGGTGACCTAGTAGTTGACCAACAAGTAAGGATCAAGCTCTCCATTGGGAATTATGAAGATGAGGTGCTATGTGATGTAGTACCATCGCGAACGCCGAAAGCCCGTTTCGGGCCGGTGGCGACATTTAGAAATACCTTTGTTCACACACACACATATTCAACCCCCCTTCTATGTATTTTTCTGCTAAGTTCAGTTCTATCCATCCTAACAAGTACTCCTTTCACCACAACACCTATCACTTCCTCTGAACTTGATGCCAATGAAAAGAAGACCCTTACCAAGTTTGGGTAGTAAGGACCTTGAAGTTCTAGAAATTGCATTAGACTTTGAAACTACAACACAGATGGAAATGTGAACCCCTCATTGGTGAACCATTCCAAATTCATGGTCTTTGGTGAGATTGTTCTTCTCCAACCATACCACTCAAAATACTCCTTTTGAGTTTTCTCGTCCGAGAACCACTGGTTGACCTAGGCCTACCTTTCAGAAGGTAGAGGTCTCTTGCTCCCCCTTACTTGAAGCTTTCTTGGTCTCTTAGAAGAAGAAGAAACCATTAGAGTATTTAAAAGGTAAGAAATGAGGGGTTTGAAGGTTGGAAAAAAGTTAAGGTTTAAGAATGTCAAAGGGATTCTTGAAGAATGATGGATCTATAATGAGAGGTGTGACATTTAAGGGTTTTGCGTGTTAGAGTGCATTGCATAAATGAAGAGTCAAGGTTTTAAATGAAAGATTCGAACCCTTAGCATTTGGGTCGAGTAGCTGTCATTTGAATTTGGTGAAATATGAACAGACTCGAAATAATCGATTATTTTTCCAAATGGTCAATTATTTGTGTCAGCAAAAATGCCTAAAACTATATCTACACAAAATAGTCAATTATTCTAGAGAGCAAGATCTTAGTTCACCCAAAATAATCAATCATTGATTGAAATAGTCGATAATTTCAGTAAGCATCTTACTCTTGTCACTTAAAATAATCGATTATTACTTGAAATAATCAATAATTCTAGAAACATGAATTCCCATAGACCCAAATAATCAATTATTGACAAAATAATTGATTATTCCAAACTCTCATGTATTCATATACATGAAATAATCGATTAAAACTTACTTTAATTGATTAGTCCAGTAAGGACTAGTCAATTGTGAATTTCTTAACACTTCAACATACAATCTAAGACTCTTATACTCACATCAATCTTTTAACTCGATCATATCATGCATTTTAACATATTTATGCTTACTCAAACATATCAACATATAAAAACTTTAAGCATACTTCAATCATCATAAACATGCTTCACTCAATATACCAAGTTTATTTCTAAGATGATTAAATCTATCTCTTGGTAGAGCCTTAGTGAATATACTACAAGTTGTTTAGTTGTCTCTATAAACTCAAATATGCAATCTTTTTTTGAACATGATCTCTAAGATTAAACAAAAATATTTTAACTGGAGAATAGAAGTTTTCTATATCTTAAGTTTCATATCTGACTTCAATCATGATCTAGGTATATTTGTACTTTTTTGTCAGTTTTGTAACGTAGTTGGTAGACTAGAACGGGGCATTTCAAAATTGGAATGGGTCGTTCCAATCTACTAAAAGAAGGGTGATTTAGTAGCCCAGAACGGGCCGTTCCTAAACTGGAATGGGCCGTTCTAGACTACTAAATAGGCCTGTAAATCCTAGTTGAGAACGGGCCGTTCCAAACGTCGTTGTTGTGCATTAAATTCAGTTTCAGAATGGGTCATTCTGATTTGGGAACGGACCGTTCTAGACATGCTAGAACGGGCCGTTCTGGTTTCAGAACTCGCTGTTTTGCATGTAAATTTTACACATAACAAAGGAGCCCAGAACGGGCCGTTCCGGATTAAAAACGGGTCGTTCTGGCCACTCCTGACATCTATAAATAGGCGTTGAGGGGAGAAAAGAAAAACTTAGAGAGAGGTTTTAGAGATAAGTTTTAGAGATAAGTTTTAGAGAGAAAGACTTTGGGCCAGGAAGCTTGCTTTTGGAAGATTGAGGTTACCGGGTTGAGTTTCGAAAGGAAATTCCGCTTCTTCTCAGCTCTTGGCAATGCTGAGCCAATCTTCAAGTTAGGAAAGCTTCATGTATTATTTTCCTTGAAAATGGTTAAGTTGTTGAGTGCAAATTGAGTTAAAAAGTTGGGTTTTGTTGTTTGAAAGAAAAGAGATGCTTGATTTAAATTAATGGTTGATTTGTAATTTGTGTCGAATATGTTGTATATTGGTGAAGTTGTTTATAAGGTTGTAAAGTTGCTAAGTTGCTTGATGAAAATGAGTTGAGTAGTTGTCGGCTTAAGTTGTTCATATGTTGTGTGTTGATAATATGTGATATGTTGTTAAAGTTGCTATACGTTGTGTATTTGATGAAACTAAGTTATTTTTATGTTGTTTATTGTTGAATTATTAATAAGTTGAGATGAATAACACTACAAGAAAAACATAAATTTTTGACGGTAAATTTTCGACGGATATGGATCTGTCGAAAATTTCTGACAGAATTTTTCGACGGATATATTCGTCAGAAATTTTTGACAGATTTATATTTTCGTCAGAAATTTCCATTAGAATTTTCCGTCAAAAATTTCTGACAAAAATCTAAATCCGTCAGAAATTTCTGACGAAAACTTTTCGATGGAAAATTTTGTCAGAAATTTCTGGAGGAAAAATAAATTCGTCAAAAATTTTTGACAGAAAAATTCTGATGGAATATTCTGTCAGAAATTTCTGACGGATTTATATTTTCGTCGGAAATTTTTGACGAAAATATAAATCCATCAGAAATTTCTTATTTTTAATTCTTATTTTTAATTTCTTATTTTAATTTCTTATTTTTAATTCTTATTTTCATTTTCTAAAATTTGAATTTTTATTTTTAATTCCTATTTTTTATATAATCATTTTTAACTACTTTTTATTTTTTTTTAAAAAGATAAATAATTATCTTAGGTGTCACCTATAACAATTACGTACTATTATCGTATTGATATTTAACACCTCTAAATTTTATTTTAGTTTTTCAAAATAAATATTATTTAGCTACCTTAAAATAATCAAACTAGTGAATTTATATTTTAGAGGGATGAAAATCAGAGAAAAATATTTTACTCATTTTACAAGTACGAAACAATTTTTATAAATCTTACAAGGATGAAAAATAAAGAAAAAAATTTACAAAGACCAAAATCAAAAATCACCCATCTTATAGGGACTAAAATATATTTAAACGTTCTAAAATTAATATTTTTGATCTTAACAATTATTTTAAATAAATAATATTTATTTTTAAATATTTATAAACTACTTAGAGATGTTAGTATATTGTCTTTAAAATTATAGTAAGCAAATTCAAGTGTGAATATTTTCATATTTGTGTGGTTCATGAATTTTCTATTAAATAATTAGTGCATATATTAGTTTATTTAACATAAATAGTATGAGATTGTATATTTGAGGATTACTTAAATGAATTAATTTGTACAAGTTATACTGACAACACATTGCAGTAGCTTACTCATCAGAACTTCACAGTTAAGCGTGCTTGACCTGGAGTAGTACAGGGATGGGTGACCTTCTTGGAAGTTTCCCAAAAATTGCATAAGTAAGGATAAAACACGCTAAACAGTAAAATATTGTAAAATAGAATCCTTGAGAGGCCAAATATGAGGGTTGTTACATTAATAAATTTATTAAAATTAAAAAATATATATAATTTCCGATAGAATTTTTCGTCAAAAATTTCTGACAGAATTTTTCGTCAAAAGTTTTTGACGGAATTTTCTGACGGATATTTCTAACGTATATTTCTGTCAGAAATTTTTGACAGAATTTTTCGACAGAATTTTCTGTCGGAAATTTTTGATGGATTAAATTATTTCCGACGGGTTTTTTTTTCTGACGCCACTTTTTCCGATGGATTTCAATCCGTCGGAAAAGAAAAAATCTGTCAGAAATTTACCTGTTTCCGCTGGAAATCATCCTTTTTCTTGTAGTGTAAGTTCCCTATTGCTATAAAGTTGTATAAGTTGTCTATTGTTGTAAAAGTTGTTTAAAGTTGTATAAGTTACCTATTGTTGTAAGATGCCTATTGTTGTATTGCTGTAAGTTGCCTATTGTTGTAAGATGCCTATTGTTGTATTGTTGTAAGTTGCCTATTGTTGTAAGATGTCTATTGTTGTATAGATGTAAGTTGCCTATTGTTGTAAGATGCCAATTGTCGCATTATTTTAAAGTTGAAAAGTTGGGGACATATGGTGAAGTTATATGTCATATGTTGAGATACATAGTACTAAGGTGATAAGTTGAAAGTTGTTTTAAAGTTGAATCCCTTAGTACTGTGTGGGCCACATGGAAGTAGTCGATCCATGTCATGGTTGAATGACCAATTTGAGTAAGGTATCTAGTTAGAGATGTAGTCTTTGACTAAGTACTGGAGGGTGCATGGTACTTGGAGGATAGTGGGTGGGCTAACTCCATATGTGGATTGGTAATGCTAGCCAAGGCCGTGGTAGGCTCATACCCAAACCCTTCTGTCTTGACAATAGTACTGGACCTCCGAGTCTAAGTGGCACACCTGAGTAATCACCTATTGTAGTCTATACCTGGTTCTCTTCGGAGTTCCTAACGATGTTCTATACCTGACCTGGTTAAGATAGGTCAAACGTTGGATTCGGTAGGGTTTATGCCACCTAGACTGCTCAACCTCAGTTGTTGGAGATCTCCTAGATGTATATGCGTTATGACGTATTAGTTGATGTTGCATGGGTTGTTGCATTCAAGTTGTATATAATGTTGTATGAATGAGTTGATAGTTGAGCTAAGTGATTATGTTGTGATGAGTTGTTGACCACTAGGACTATAGAAGTTTTTAAAGTTGCTCATCCCATTGTGCGGACTGAGATAGTTGTGGTGCTCTAAGAGCCCAATTTGTTTAAAAACCCTCCTTGGAAAGTTGTCCCTTGGAGTGGATTATGTGTTATTCTCCTCTAGGACTTGGTTGGTCCCGTGTGTGGGCAAGGTCGAGGCACACGTGTATGAAGCGACCACGGTATAGGGGTCAGGCCGAGCTATAACGATTACAAGCGGCCAATTTGAATAAAGTGCGATGTGTTGAAAATGTTATTGCTAGTAAATGATATTGTATATCTATTGTTGTAGATGCTGTGTTGCTTTAAGTTGCAAGTTGAAAGTAGAGTTCTATTGCTGTTTATTATATGTTGATACTATTTTTTTTAGGATTATTGTTGAGAGCTTACCCTAGTGTGTTTTCCCTATGTGGTTGGGACTACGATGACCATACCTTGGTATGCGAGCAGATCAGGATTAGGTGCTTTGCTGGACTGGGTGAGCTTCTTTTGGTTGGGACTCAAGAGGAGGGTTGATGTTGTATTTAGTTGATTGGTAGCTTTTGAATACCTAGTTGTTGTATAGGGTATTATTTCCTACTTTCAGTATATATATATTATGAGACTTTTTAGTTGTGTATTCTCATTATATATATAACTGTTTAGTAGTGAGATTTTATTTTATACTTGTATCTAAACACTATAGATAGTGTGAGACCTAGCGGGTCGTTACAAGTTTAGCCACTATGGTGCTGCCTTTTTTTTTCAGAAAAGTAGTTGTCCTTTCTATGACGCACTCAGCTTTGACTTATGAATCCATGCTTGCCCTAATTTTCATTTTCGATGATGTCCTCTTGTACTTCTTGTATAATTCCTTTTAATGTGATTAGTGAACTTCAGATGAGCTTCAACATTCTTGACGTCGTCTGGTAACAAGATTCTACGTCTGATCTTGACTACCCTTTTCGTCTGGATGTCGAAGTAATAACTTCGTCTTTTATATTGGACTTTTCCAATGGTCACTTCATGTTGATGCCTTGGCTAGTTTGCGTCTAATGCTTCAGGTTTCTTTTTTATAGACTTTGTATTTGATTTGAGTCTGAAGCATCCTTAGTCTTGATGTCGGTCCTTCTATCGACTGATGTTTTGTCTAGTCAGATTATACTTGAACATATTCCAATATTTAAACTTTTTGTTATCCGACTGAAACACTAATGCACATGTTAGAAATAACAATATGTATTATATTTGTCATTTTCAAAACTTCGATGGGTATTGCGAAATGTACTTCGTCTGACTTAACACATTTCATATCTCAACCGATCGATACTTGTACTCCTATCTTCAAACTACTTTGAAAGAACCAGCCAATGTAGTGGAATGAAGAATGTTAGCTCGCCTTCGCTAGGATCAAACAATGTTTGGTAAACCCACCGATATTGATGCCTCTTATCGAGGGGAGACCTCTAATCTTATACCTCACTCTACTAGAAGGTTCCATGGGATGTATGTTAGGATAGCAGGATGAAACCGACAACCAAGAAAGAGTTATATATTACCTAAACAAGAAATTCACTAAATATGAGACACGATATTCATTGCTAGAAAAACCTGTTGTGCTTTGGTATGGGCCACTCAACGATTAATATAGTACACGCCAAGGCAATATCAAGAATGGACCCCATCAAGTATCTATTGGAGAAGCCCATACTCACTGGGAGGGTTGCCAGATTGCAGGTATTTTTATTTGAGTACGACATCACCTATGTCACACCAAAAGCCAATCAAGGGTAGAACTTTGGTTGAATATCTAGCAAGCGGACCAACCGACGAACACCATGGAATAAAAGACGAATTCCCTAATGAAGAGGTGTTAGCTTTGAGAAGTGAAGAAAAGGGGCAAATTAAGAAGGAATCCTAGACCATGTTCTTCAATGAAGCCTCAAATTTGATGGGACATGGGATAGGCACCATACTAATGTCGTCCCAAGGGAAGCACATCCCAGTAACGACAAAACTAAATTTCGACTACACCAATAACATGGCCGAATATGAAACCTGTATATTGGGCTTGCATGTCGCACTCGACAATGACATCATGATATTAGAAGTCCATGGTGACTCAGCTTTGGTAATACACCAGTTAAGGGAGGAATGGGAAACCAAAGATTCCAACACTACAAGAAAAATGTTGATTTTCGATGAAAATTTCCAACGGAAATAAGTAAATTTCCAAAGATTTTTTTTTCTGATGAATTTAAATCCGTCAAAAAAAGTGGCGTCGGAAAAAAAAAATCCGTCAGAAATTATAATTTTTTTTTTAAATTTTAAAAAATTTATTAATGTAGCAACCCTCATATTTGGCCTCTCAAGGGTCCTATTTCAGGATATTTTAATGTTTAGCGTGTTTTATCCTTACTTTACTTGCGCAATTTCTGGGAAACTTCCTAGAAGGTCACCCATCCCTATACTACTCCTGGTCAAGCTCGCTTAATTTAAATTGATTTGGTGCGTGGAGCTAGCCTACCCAATAAGCTAGCCTATAGGACCAACCCCTAAGAGACTAAAGAAATAGAGTTTCAAGTCCAAGATTTGTTGGAAAAGGGCTGGGTTCGAAAGAGCTTAAGTCCTTGTGTTGTTCTAGTGTTGTTGGTTCCCAAGAAAGATGGCAAGTGGAGAATGTGTTGTGATAGTAGGGTCATCAATAACATCATTGTGAAATATAGACATCCTATCCTTAGACTTGATGACATGTTAGATGAGCTTCATGGAGCCATTATATTTTTGAAAGTTGATCTTAAAAGTGGTTATAATCAAGTTAGAATAAAAGAAGGTGATGAATGGAAAATCGCTTTCAAGACCAAGTTTAGATTATATGAATGGTTGGTGATGCCCTTTGGTCTCACCAATGCTCCTAGTACTTTTATGCGTCTCATGAATCATGTTCTAAGGGATTGTATAGGTAAGTTTGTTGTAGTTTATTTTGATGATATTCTTGGAAGGGAGCTTATGAATAAGCTCCAAAGGCTCTAACAAAGAGATACGTCTGTAGAACGATATAGGCAACAAATGGAGTTTTACATGATGAGGACATGCATTAGGGAAGAGGAAACTACAACTATAGCTAGATTCTTGAGTGGTCTTAATTTAGAGATAAGAGACCAAGTGGAGCTACTACCTACAGGGACCTAAATGACGTGGCCCAACTTTGTGTAAGGGTAGAACAACAAAGAATGACAAAATCCACTTTTAAAAGGGAAAGCTCCCACTCTTCATCTCTAAGGAAAGATCACAAGAGGGAGGGAAAGTCTATTGAAAAGAAGAAAAATTTTGAACCGTCCAAGAGTCTAGCTATAGAAAAGGATAAAGGAAAAGGGAAAGTCACTTCACACACTAGTTCTAGGACTAGTGATATTAAATGCTTTAAGTGTCTAGGGAAAGGCCACATTTCCTCCTACTGTCCCACAAGAAAGGTTATGATCATGAGGGGACATGACATTTATAGTAGTCAAGAGGTGACTACTACTTCCTCTAGTGATAGTGAGGAAGAAGCAAGTGAACATGAGGGAAGTGTGGAGTCTACTTTTCCTTATGAGGGGGAGCTCTTAAGGATTAGGAGACTCCTCAACAACCAACCTAGTGGTACTCTATCACAAAGGGAGAACATTTTTCATACTAGATGCAAAGTTTTAAATAATGCATGTTTTCTTATTGTTGATAGTGGATCATGGTGCAACTATTATAGCACTAGGGTGGTTGAGAAGTTGGGCTTAACTACTAGTCCCCATCCTAAACCTTATCAACTTCATTGGCTTAATGAGGATGGTGACCTAGTAGTTGACCAACAAGTAAGGATCAAGCTCTCCATTGGGAATTATGAAGATGAGGTGCTATGTGATGTAGTACCAATGGAAGCTTGTCATATCTTATTAGGAAGGCCATGGCAATTTGATAAGATAATCATGCATAATGGCCTTACTAACGAGATAACCTTTACTCATAAAGAAAATAAATTTGTGCTTCATCCTCTTTCTCTTCAATAAGTGGCTGAGGATAAAGCATAAATGAAACTCAAAAGAGATAGTGAGAAAAGGATGCAAAAAAAAGAAGAAAATAGAGGAAAAAAAAAAGTCCGTGAAAACTAGGAGTAAAGAGAAATCTAGGGAGAAAAGAGTCCCCTCCCTAGAAGTTGTTGATCAAGAGAAAGAAATTTCCAAACAAACCCTCTTGATCCAACAACCCTCTTTTATCCTATTATGTACAGGGACTCTAACTTGCACTGCCACATCTAGTGGACATAAGACTCTTCCAAAAGGGGTAAAAATTCTTTTAAAGGAATTTGATGATCTGTTTCCTCCCAAGGGTCCAATGGGCATTCCTCCTTTAAGAGGGATAAAACATCAAATTGATTTGGTGCCTGGAGCTAGCCTACCCAATAAGCTAGCCTATAGGACCAACCCCTAAGAGACTAAAGAAATAGAGTCTCAAGTCCAAGATTTGTTGGAAAAGGGCTGGGTTCGAAAGAGCTTAAGTCCTTGTGTTGTTCTAGTGTTGTTGGTTTTAAAAAACTAAAAAAAAATTTAGAGGTGTTAAATATCAATAGATAATAGTACGTAATTATTATAGGTGACACCTAAGATAATTATTTATCTTTTAAAAAAAAATAAAAAGTAGTTAAAAATACATAAAAAATAAGAATTAAAAATAAAAATTCTAATGTTAGAAAATGAAAATAAGAATTAAAAATAAGAAATTAAAAATAAGAATTAAAAATAAGAAATTTCTGACGATTTATATTTCTATCAGAAATTTCTGACGAAAATATAAATCCGTGGAAATTTCTGACAGAATATTCCGTCAGAAATTTTTTGTCAAAAATTTTCAACATTTATTTTTCTGTTAGAAATTTTTGACGGAATTTTTCGTCAAAAATTTCTGATGAATTTATATTTCCTTCAAAAATTTCCCGTTGGAAAATTTATATTTTCTGACAGATCCATATTCGTCGAAAATTTGCATTTTTCTTGTAGTGCAAATTAATCCCATACTAGGAATACACCCAAAGCCTAATACCCCATTTTGAATCAATCAACTTCAAATATACCCCAAGAGAAGAAAATCAGTTGGCGGATGCTTTGGCAACACTATCCTCCATGTTCGCCATTAAAGAAGGAAGCGAGATGCTGATCATTAGAATTTGGCATCATGTACAAGCTCATTGCTTCACAATATATGAAGAAGATGATGGTCACCCATGGTATTTTGACATTTAGTCGTATATCGAAGGAGAAAAGTACCCGGTCGAAGCATCTGACAATGATAAGAAGACGATCAAAAATAGAGCTATTGGATTCTTATCATATGGGGCAGTCCTTTATAAGATAAGCTTCAATTCGGTCTTGTTAAGATATGTCAACCACAAGGAGGCTCAATCCTTGATGAAGGAAATCCATGAGGGAACTTTTGGTACCCATATGACAAGATACACCATGGTCAGGAAAATCATCAGGGCGTGATATTTATGGTCAACCATGGAGAGGGACTGCATCCTATATGCGAGGAGATGTAAAAAATTCCAGATATATGCTGAAAACATCCAAGTCCCACCCAACGAGCTCAATGTCATGATGTCACCATGGCTTTTCTCAATGTGGGGCATGAATGTCATCGGTCCCATCAAACCCAAAGCCTTGAATGGACATTGGTCCATCCTTGTGGCCATCGACTATTTTACCAAATAGGTTGAAGCAATGTCGTATGCACACATGACCCGAAAGGTGGTAGTCAACTTCGTTAAGAAAAACATAGTATGCCGATATGGAATTCCTGACAAAATTATAACGGATAATGGGTCCAACCTTAATAACAAGATGATGACTAAACTCTGTGGCTCATTCAAAATCCATCACAATTCCTCCCCTTACATACTTAAAAAGAATGGGGTGGTTGAAGTTCCCAATAAGAACATCAAAATGATTGTTCAAAAGATGGTCATCACCTACAAAGATTGGCATGAGATGTTGCCTTTCATTCTTCATGGGTACCGAACATTCGTTCATACATTGATTAGCGCAACACCTTTTTCCCTGGTATATGGTATGAAGGCAATTTTACTAGTAGAAGTGGAAATCCCTTCTCTAAGTCTGCTTATGGATGCAAAGCTCCCCGAGTCTGAATGGGTACAAATCAGGTTTGATTAGCTAAATCTAATAGAACAAAAGATGTTGGACGTTATATGTCATGGTCAAACTTATCAGAAAAGGGTCAAGAAGGCTTTTTATAAGAAGGTTCATCCTCGACACTTTCAAGAGGGCAATCTGATGCCCAAGAAACTCTTGTTAGCTTAGAAAGACAAGATAGGGAAGTGGACACCAAATTATGAAGGTCAATATATAGTAAATTGGGCTTTCTCTGGCTGAGCACTGATTCTTATTGACATGGATGGTGAATAATTAACCGATCCAGTGAACTCTAATACGGTGAAAAACTAATACGCATGAATGAAATTGCTTGCCAAAAATAACCAAGATGAAAACCCACCAAGGGCGTCTCAGTTGTAAAAAAATCCTACTAGGATACATCCTAGGCAAAAGTTTGGGATAATACAAAAAGAAAATAACAAGTGATGAACAACTAGGTTGAAAGCGAATGGTAACTTGGATTACCCTATCGAAGTACCAAAGCCCTCTGAAGAATCCACCCAGAGCTTGAAGCATGCAAGGGAAACTAGGAGAATGATTACTTTTGTTTTCTTAGGAATATATTTGTATGAGCCTAAACACCAGCTTACCTCAATCATTCGTTCTTTCTAAATCCCCTTTATAATCCTTTCTTTAAAGCTTTTGATTTTAATAAAGATATCATATCTTTTCATTTCTCGTGACCCTACTAGAATGATGTGTTTTATTAATGATTAAGCAAAAATCAAACAAGTCTAAATAATGGTAAAGAAATAAATAAACAAACAAACTCACATGAGCTCCTAACAAATAGAAATGATATGAAATGCACCAAAGCACAAAAACAAAAGGGGCTCAACATGACTTGCGAAGGAAAAGTGGAAAGTCACCTTCTAGAGACGACAGATAACAAATGTATATCCGAGAATGCACGCACATAAGACATGTATTATACACTTTAGGAAAACTCTTTATCAATGTGGAATTATCTAAAGAATAAATAAGTGAAAAATACAACATATTAATTAAGCTAAGCATGCATTTATTATTTGCACAACAGACAAAAAAAAAGTCATAGCAAGTCAAGAAATACATAAAAAGGCAAAGCTTATACACTAGAAAAAGTCAAAGCTAAAAAAGGGAAACAAAAGCAAGACTTAGAAAAATCCTCAGCACGGGGGATTCATCCACAAGCAAGGGGCATAGTCTCCCCACAGCAGCAATCCCACCTCATGTATAAGTCAAGCAATCCAATGATGATCAGAACCATCTACAAGTCAACCGTGACATCTTCAAGCCACTTCTATCCTTAATACCATGTCGATACCCCAATAGCTCCCTGCTCCACAGATAAACAATCCTCAACATTCAGATAATTCCAAGACATCACTTCAACAAACACCACCACAAACAAAATTTTGACAACACATTCACATGACTCCACCTCAGCAATCAATAATCATCCACCTAGAAAACTCCAACATCCACATAGACGCCTGGAGAGGCATCATAATACTCACTTGGTAGGAGCAACACAAGATTCCTGCAGACCAACCAACCAATCAAAGGATTCACGACGAACACCTGAAGAGGCATCATAATACTCACACGTCAGGAATAATGCAGAATTCTTGCAATATATCCCCAGTTCAGATGCCTCGAGAGGCATCACAATACTCACACGGCAAGAACAACACAAAATCCCTACCACACATTCCATCCCCAATAAAGACGTCGGAAGAGGGATCACGATACTCACACGATAGAGGCAACACCAAAATCTCTACTACCCACCCATTTTTCAGTATGCACACTTGGAGAGACATCATAATATTCACACAATAGGGGCATCACCCATATACTGCTAAACTCAGATCCAAAATAGGTGCACACCAAACATCCATTGCCTAGCATCCCCAGGGGCATCCTACAAACAATAAAGTTAAGGACATTGTCATGTTCCTCAAAACTAGAATCATAAACACTCGGAAAGGGATGGCTGAAGCCCTAATGTCAGTCTAGCATGAAGAGGCTAAGCTTAGAATATACTCATCAACACTCAAAAAGGGTCGGTTGAAGCCCTAATGTCAGTCCAGCCTAGAGAGGCTAAGCTTGGAATATACTAATCATCAACACTTAGAATAGGCCAGTTAAAGCCCTCATGTTAGTTCAGCTTGGAGAGGCTAAGCTCAGAATATACTCATCAACACTCAAAAAGGGTTGGTTGAAGCCCTAATGTTAGGCCAGCCTGGAGAGGCTGAGCTTAGAGTATACTCATTAACACTCGGAAAAGGCCGACTGAAGCCTTAATGTCAGTTCAGCCTGGAGAGGCTGAGCTAAAAATGTTCTCATCAACACTCAAAAAAGGCTGAGTGAAGCCTTAATGTCAGTACAGCCTGGAGAGGCTGAGCTTAGAATATACTCATCATTACTCAAAAAAGGTCAGTTGAAGCCTTAATATGAATCTAGCCTGGAGAGGTTGAGCTCAAAACATACTCACTCTGTAGCGAACCTAATAAGATCTTCACCTCACCATAACAAGGCAAGTAGAAGTAGTATAAAGCATCCATACGAAGCTAGAGGTTCAAATGGTACATTTTACCATCCTTATTCCCCAAAGGAGCATGCAACTCAACACTCAGCTACTCCAAGGAACAAGGATACGAGCAAACCCATCTATCTAAAGGAAGCAGTATTGAGGCACCTATACGAAAAGATAGAGAGAAGACCTAGATAAAATGTCTACGTCTTTATTTGACTTTGGAAAGCAATACATAGTCATCCAAAGTACAAGTAAAGAGGGGTAACTGTAGACACCTAATTTCATCTAGGGTATCCAAAACAAAATAAAAAGACTTTGAAGGCTCAATATGACACTTGAATAGACTAGAACAGTATCAAGGGGCCCAAAAGCACAAAAGGCTAGAACAGGAGCTTGGAACGGGACATTCCCAAATTAGAAAAAGTGGTTCCAAATCATCAAAAAAGCCTAAAAACCCTAGGTCAAAATGAGTTATTTCAGATCCAAAATGGGTTGTTCTGACCTAGGTTATTATGAGCAAAACACTAATTTGAAACGGGTCATTCCGATTTCGATACAAGTCATTCCAAATTCAAATTTTTGCCATAACAGACTAATCCAGAATGGCCCATTTTGAAGACTAGAACGGTTGTTTCAGTTAGATTTTAAGCCTATAAATATATTCCTCATGCATAATGCTAGGGGCATAGAAAAAAATTTGCCTATTTTAGATTGTAAAACTCAGAAATTCTCTCTCTCTCTCCCTTATGTATTTCTTGAGTTTGTGAGGATATTTGTAAGTGACAAAGGCTGCTAAAACGCACCTACAAACCACCATTGAAGGATTTTTGTAAAGCTTGCTTCAGAGGTATTTTCATCAAATATTTCCCTTCTTCTTTACCGCTTTTATTTATATTATATTGTCACAATAAAATGCAATCATGTAGATATATTAGTCTCGAACGTGTAAAATTAATACACAAATAATCATTAATAAAAGAGATTAAATATTCAAACTTTTATTCTTTATTCAACTAATTTCATCATAGAGTACCGAAATAGGGCGTTGTAGGGTGCTTAATACCTTCCCTATGTGAAACCGACCCCCGAACCCAAGACTGGCTATGAAGGCCATTTTTTGTAATTTTTAAAACCTTTTTTTTGTTCTTTTTCTGATGTTTTGAGTAAAACATCGATCGTGACTTCTTCGATTCTTTTCAAAAAACATTGGTTAGGGATTAGTCTAGTCTTCGAACATTCCCTAACCAATGAGATTTTCAAATGAAAGTTCAAACTATCTGTGGGCAAGATCAAAATTTTTTAGGTTTCGACAACCACAATCAAGTATCTTACCTTTGTTGTTGTCCCTATAAGTCACATAACCTTCATGCTTCATCTTGAGGCTTAAGAACTTAGAAGGATCTCCAATCATATGCTTTGAGTAGCCACTATCCAAATACCACATCAAACTTTCGACTCTCAAGCATTCCTATAACAACATTCCAAAATCATATTTAGGTACCCATGTGTTGGGTCCTTGCATGTTAGTACTCATCCCTTGGGTTTTAGCTATCTAAACATATTTATCACTAGGAACACCATATTTCCTTGTCTAGCAATTTTTAATTGTATGGCCTCTCTTGCAACAATAAAAGCATGTAATGGAAGGCCTAGTGTATCTCTTAACAAAATTGGTGGTTTTCTTTTTTAAAACCATTCTTGTTTCTATTAAATCCTATTTCAAATCTATCATAGATATACCTTTGCTTTCCTAATATCATGTTTAAATTTGCTTTACCATTTGTGAACCTTGCTAATGTGGTTTTCAAATAAGAATTTTCTTTTCTTGCAATTGAACAAGTTTCACAAACACTTTTTTTTTTAAGGGAAGGTCTTGTACAAGAGCGTTCATTGAATTTATAAATTGTCTTGAGAGCTTCATGCTCCAATTTTAAATTTTCTAACTCTTTTTCAACTTTTATTAATGTGTTCTCATACCAACTAATTGTATATTTCAGCTTGCTATTTAAGGCTTGTACTCTTAATGCTTTTTCATGTACTTGTTGGAAGGCTTTTTATAATTGATCATAATTTAGAATAGATTAAAAATTAGAATTACTTATAATGCTTTGTTGATCTATTTCAGCCATTAAGCACAAGTTAGCTTCTTTATTTTCAAAAATGTCAATTGAAGAGCTTGTGTCATTTTCATCCTATGCTATGTAAGCTTTCTTTCCTTTATTTTGCTTTTTACCCATCTTTTCCTCTTCTGATTTCTTAAGGTAGATAGGACAATCAACTTTGATATGTCTTTGTTTTCCACATTCAAACAAGTGAATTGTATGGCATTTCCTTCATCCTTTTTGTTGTTCCTTTTAAATCCTTGACTTGTTCTTTTTTTCCTTCTCAAGAATTTGCTGAATTTTCTCACCATGAGATTAAATTGTTTTGAATCCAAGTCTTTAGAGCTTGAATCTTCAACAATCTTTATTTAGGTTGACACCTTTAAAGAGACTTCTCTTTGCTTCTTATCCAGCTACTAATTTTCTTCAAATATATGCAGCTTTTGCTCATGCTCTCTCAACTTACCAAATAGAGTGGCCAATGTCATTATGGACAAGTCCTTTGATTCTTTAATAGCTATCACCTTGGCTTTCCATGATCTATGTAGACACAAATTTTGATTTGATATTTTTGTTTTTGGAGAAAAATTTAAAAAATATCAAGTTTTCTCAACTTGTATCTTAAACTCAAAGATTAAAAAGATGTTCCATCTAATCAACCATTTCTCCAATAAAATATTTATATGACTTCAAAATTTACATTAAAGGTTATAATTATATTTTATTAATGCTTAATCATATATTTTTTAGAATTTAAATAAGATATTTAAGATAATAAGTTATTACAACTTATATTCTTAAGTCCTAACATTAAGAGAATGTACATTCAAATAATTCTTTCTTTAAATGATAGATATTATTATATTATGAAGCCTAATTTTAACTAAAATTCACACCCACATAATATTTCTATTCAATATTTCTTCTTATTAATATTAAGTGTTCTTACCAGAGATCTGCCATAGGAGATGATCTGCTGGATAAGATTGATGAGCCTCCTTCGCTGGGTATGTCGGCTGTTCTGAAGTGGGGGTGGTACCTGCAAAAGAGACTCCGATGCTAAAGTTAGTGTTTGCGGGTGTATGGGTCTCGTATATGTAATGCACGTACCTTAGTGTGAATTAGGGTTTATCTGGGCCCTGGGCTTGAGATCAGTTATAACCTGTTCAGATAGTGGGCCTTCGTCTTGGCCGATGTCATGCGACGTATATCCGATGTCACTCTACGCTATGATGCTGAGCTCAAGCTCGGCTTCGCGGTACGGATAGTACACTAGCCCCCTAAGCTCCAAAGACTATGGGTCGGGGAGTTAATACCGAGTTTAGTGAAGGGTGACGACTCTTCGTGCATGCTTCCTTGACGTAACGCCATGTGTCATAAGTGTCACCTCATTCCCCGAAACGCGTGGGTGGCATGTTAATGAGAGGTGATGGTTATGTGATGACGGGGCGCACTCGTCATAATGGCCCTCATTTAATGTGTCATCAGTTTTGTCATTTTGTGCCCACGTGTCACTTTCGTTTTTATTTCAAAACGTTTTGCCTCTCTCCTCCTTCACGCACTTCACCTTTTAATTTCTTTAGCTTCTTGTGCACACTAACGCTTCTTCTACCCTCTTCTTTTGTTCATCTATCTTCATCGTCTCCGTTCTACTCTGTCATTGCCGTTTCTGGTAACTAGGTCGCCGTTAAGGTCACTGTTGAAGGAGTACCAGGTACTTCTTCTCTATTGCCTTCTCCCTCGTTCTTTCTCTCTACCAGTCTCCTTCTTCCTTCCTCTTCATTTTTTCCCTTTTCGAGTCTTTTCAACTCTTGATGGATGGTGAGAGTAGTGTCGCACCTTCTACGCTGGCCAAAGGCAAGGGCAAGGCGCGCGGCAAGGCGACGGTCGACGAGATGGTCGCTGCTGAAAAGAAGAGGGGTGGGAATAACCCTAAGGATTCTCACCCTGCCATTTCTGTCCTGGGGTATGAGTGGGTCATGATGGACATTGGAGAGTTCCAGAGTGTGTTTAAATCATTCCTTGAGGTGAATGCGATGTGGAAATCACACAGAATCTGTCAATCGTCCATTTCCAAGCTCCTCCGAGTTGAGCCTTGTCAACCCGGTGAGCGTGTGTATATGGGGGGTACCCCGAATACCCCCTTTTTCTATATGTACCAGTGTTTTTTTTCTGGGATTTGGGTGTGTATTTGCCCTTTTCCCAGTTTGAATGTGATTTTTTGAATTTCATCAATGCGGCTCCCTGCCAACTACACCCCAATAGTTGGGGTTTTTTGAGGGTTTTCCAGGTTCTGTGCTCGACCCTAGGGATAGGGTTGTCGCTGCCTGTTTCTCTCCATTTTTACCAACTCAAGTTGGGTGAGCCTCCCCTGGGTTGGGTGTCTCTGAATGGGAGTAAGGTTGGGGGGTTGTTCTCGCTTTGCTCCCAGTCGTACAAGAGCTTCAAGAAAGAGTTCTTCTGAGTTCAGCCTACTGAGGCCGACCCGCTAGTTGACGAAGTCTTCCACTTCGGGGGGTGCCGAGGTTCCCTCTTTTCTAGCAGTAGAATCTGATCAAATTCAACGGGTCGAGTAGCCTTCAACTGTCGGATTCGGATACAACTACCATTGCCGATTTAGCCGTGCTCCCTCGTCCCTTGGATTGAAAGCTCGTCCTGTCGCTTGCTAAACTGGCGAACAAGGAGAGGGGTTTAGAGAGTGAGTACCTCGTCATCCTTAGTTGTTAGGCTCTCTATCTTTTATCTTTTTCTTATGTGTTGGGTTTTTGTGCTTGCAGGTATAATGGGAAAAGAAAGTGGCGCAAGCTGAAACCCCGCTACAACACGGAGGAGATCGAGGTCCCCTAGCCTGGCAAGGAGGAGATCACTCCCCTGGCAAGGAGGGGTGAAAAGAGGGTCGACGAGACCTTGGCCCCTCGCGATGCTGAAGAGGTGACCTCAAAGGCTGCCGACGCCAACCTGGTCGACCTCACCGAGAGTCCTCCACCTAAGGGATCGTCTAAAGTGGTCGTGGAGGAGGTCGTTCATGAGACACAGGTTTGTGTTTTTCCCTTATGATTTTTCTTTCGCATCGCTTGGTTTTCTTGTTTTGTAACTTAGGAAATTTTTCATGTTTTGTGTAGGTAAGGCATGTGCCAACTTCCTCCGAGGCCCGCGTAGAGAGCTGAGCTCAGGGGCCCCAAGGCTGAATACTCCTGCTGCTGCGCAGGCGACTCCAATGTCTACTTCTGTCGAGGCCCGTGGGAAGGGGCTGAGTTCTGGGGCTCCGACACCAACTCCTCCCGTCGCGGCACCGCCTCCTCCTCCACCAGGGGTTCCAAGGGCCAAGTGCATTATACAAAATTTTGATGTTAGCCGCCCCCTGGCGAGATTGGACCATGTGAGCATGTCGCTGGATGTGGACTAGTTGTGGAGTTCGAAGGTGACCACCAGACCTTCTACAAGGGGGATTCACTCCTTGCGGCTGACAAGGCGATCCTCGAGAAGGTTGGTCTAGTGGAGGGTCTAGACTCTATGGAGGTCTTCATGCAGAGGTCTATCACCATCGTGGACCACTGGAAGCACAAGTGGTCAAAGTTGCAGGGGGAGCTTGAGAGTGCTAGAAGCCGAGTTCAGCCCCTAGAGGAGGAGACCGGGCCTTGAGGGCCGCTTTGGGTGAGGCTATAAGGAAGAATGAAGCTGAGCTTCAAGCTTGAAGGAGGGATCTTTCAAGGGCTCAGAAGTCTTTGGAGATTTCTCTAAAGGCTAATGAGGCTAATGAGGCTAATGAGATTTCTCTAAATTTGTCTCTAATTAGTGGCTAATTTTGTTTTCTTTGAAATTAAGTGCAGCCACTAATTTCATGTGATTGTGAATTTACATTTCATTTGGTGTGAATTTACATTTCATTTGAATGTGAATTTGCATTTCATTTGGTGTAAATTTGCATTTCATTTTCTTGTAACTTTTTAATTTCTCAATTTTTGTACAAGGCCTTTATTAAGGAGTGTCTTGGAGTGCCTTTGGTGTATCTCCATCTCTCCTTAAGTGTTCCAAGTAGTAAATTCGTGTAGTACTTGTGAGAGGATCCTTGGAAGTCTTTGGTGCTTTCCAAGCTCTCACCTAAGTTTAATTTCTTTCCACGCCTAGTTTATGTTTTCTTGTCTTTAAGTTTTCATGCAATTTATGTTTTAAGCAATTTATGTTTTCAGCAATTTAAGTTTTCAAGAAATTTATGTTTTCTTGCCATTTATGTTTTCAAGCACTTTATGTTTTCAAGCATTGATTAATTGTACAATTTAGGCACTTGCTTGTTATTTTTCTTTGAAAAATATCTTTGTGAAAATTGCTTTGTGCAAGGCAAACGTACAAGGGGGTTTGGAGATTTTTACTTGAAGAGGCTTGGTTATTAAGTGGCTCTTTAGTAGCTCACCTCCCTCCAAAGTTCAATTTGTACTCTTAGACCTCCAAGTGTCAAGTTTAAGCACTTTCCAAAAATATTATTTTCTTAAAAACTATTTTTGTCTTAAAATATCTCAAGATTCCTCCCATAGTGAAAGTGATGGCTCTCCAAAAAGTCTTTCATACATTACAAAAGAGATCAAATCACTTAAACTCTGGAAAAAGCAAGAGGCTCTTCAAAGAGAAAGAGATAAAATTGAAAAAGAAGGCCAACTTGCTTATCTTGAGGAAGAATTGAGAATTCTAAGCCAAGAAGAAGAAAAATTGAAAGAATATATGAAGAAACATAGGAAAAAGAGTAGGAGCTCACTTTCCCAATATACATCCCCTAATGAAAGAATGAACCAAGGGGATCACTACCAACCTCCACCTAGAAGGTCCATAAGGCCTAGGGAAGTCAAAGTTGACCTCCTATGGCTACCCTTAGCTTCCAATGACATGCCATGTTTTGGTGGACAGCTCTAGAGAAAGAGAGACGCCTCCATAATGATCCTCCAATTCAATATTGGAATATCTCAAAAGTGCAATGAGAAGGAGGCACATTCCCACCTACTATGGAAGGGAGCTTATGAATAAGCTCCAAAGGCTCCAACAAAGGGATATGTCTGTAGAATAGTACAGGCAACAAATGGAGCTTTTCATGATGAGGGCTTGCATAAGGGAAGAGGAAGCTACAACCGTAGCTAGATTCTTAAGTGGTCTTAATTTAGAGATAAGAGACCAAGTGGAGCTACTACCCTACAGGGACCTAAATGACTTGGTCCAACTTTGTGTAAGGGTAGAACAACAAAGAATGAGAAAATCTTCTTATAAAAGAGATAGCTCCCAGTACAAGGGGGTTTAGAGATTTTTACTTGAAGAGGCTTGGTTATTAAGTGGCTCTTTAGTAGCTCACCTCCCTCCAAAGTTCAATTTGTACTCTTAGACCTCCAAGTGTCAAGTTTAAGCACTTTCCAAAAATATTATTTTCTTAAAAACTATTTTTGTCTTAAAATATCTCAAGATTCCTCCCATAGTGAAAGTGATGGCTCTCCAAAAAGTCTTTCATACATTACAAAAGAGATCAAATCACTTAAACTCTGGAAAAAGCAAGAGGCTCTTCAAAGAGAAAGAGATAAAATTGAAAAAGAAGGCCAACTTGCTTATCTTGAGGAAGAATTGAGAATTCTAAGCCAAGAAGAAGAAAAATTGAAAGAATATATGAAGAAACATAGGAAAAAGAGTAGGAGCTCACTTTCCCAATATACATCCCCTAATGAAAGAATGAACCAAGGGGATCACTACCAACCTCCACCTAGAAGGTCCATAAGGCCTAGGGAAGTCAAAGTTGCCCTCCTATGGCTACCCTTAGCTTCCAATGACATGCCATGTTTTGGTGGACAGCTCTAGAGAAAGAGAGACGCCTCCATAATGATCCTCCAATTCAATATTGGAATATCTCAAAAGTGCAATGAGAAGGAGGCACATTCCCACCTACTATGGAAGGGAGCTTATGAATAAGCTCCAAAGGCTCCAACAAAGGGATATGTCTGTAGAATAGTACAGGCAACAAATGGAGCTTTTCATGATGAGGGCTTGCATAAGGGAAGAGGAAGCTACAACCGTAGCTAGATTCTTAAGTGGTCTTAATTTAGAGATAAGAGACCAAGTGGAGCTACTACCCTACAGGGACCTAAATGACTTGGTCCAACTTTGTGTAAGGGTAGAACAACAAAGAATGAGAAAATCTTCTTATAAAAGAGATAGCTCCCACTCTTCATCTCTAAAGAAAGACTTCAAGAGGGAGAGAAAAACTTTTGAGAAAAAGAAAAATTTTGAACCCTCCAAGAGTCTAGCTATAGAAAAAGACAAAGGAAAGGGAAAGGTCTCTTCACACACTAGTTCTAGGACTAGTGATATAAAATTCTTTAAGTGTCTAGGGAGAGGTCACATTGCCTCTCAATATCCCACAAAGAAAGTGATGATCATGAGGGGACATGACATTTATAGTAGTCAAGATGAGGCTACTACTTCCTTTAGTAGTAGTGAGGAAGAAGCAAGTGATGAAGAGGAAAATGTGGAGTCTACTTTTCCCTATGAAAGGGAGCTCTTAATGATTAGGAGACTCCTTAATAATCAACCTAGTGGTACTTTATCACAAAGGGAGAACATCTTTCACACTAGATGCAAAGTTTCAAACAATGCATGTTCTCTCATTGTTGATAGTGGCTCATGGTGCAATTGTTGTAGCACTAGGCTGGTTGAAAAGTTGGACTTAACTACTAGTCCCCATCCTAAACCTTATCAACTTCATTGGCTTAATGAGGATGGTGACCTAGTAGTTGACCAACAAGTAAAGGTCAAGCTTTCCATTGGGAATTATGAAGATGAGGTGCTATGTGATGTAATACCAATGGAAGCTTGTCACATCTTATTAGGAAGGCCATGGCAATTTGATAAGAAAACCATGCATAATGGCCTTACTAACGAGATCACCTTTACTCATAGGGAAAAGAAATTTGTGCCTCATCCTCTTTCTCCTCAATAGGTGGCTGAGGATCAAGCACAAATGAAACTCAAAAGAGATAGTGAGAAAAGGTTCTAAAAAAAAAGAAAAGAGAGAAAAAAAAGGTCCATGAAACCTAAGGATAGAGAGGAATCTAGGGAGAAAATAGTTCCTTCCCTAGAGGTTGTTGCTCATGAGGGTCCAATGGGCCTTCCTCTTTTAAGAGGAATAGAGCATCAAATTGATTTGGTGCCTGGGGCTAGCCTACCCGATAGGCCTGCCTATAGGACCAACCCCCAAGAAACAAAAGAAATAGAGTCTCAAGTCCAAGAGTTGTTGGAGAAGGGTTGGGTTCGAAAGAGCTTAAGTCCTTGTGTTGTACCTGTGTTGTTGGTCCCTAAAAAAGGTGGGAAATGGAGAATATGCTGTGATAGTAGGGCCATCAACAACATAACTGTTAAATATAGACATCCTATCCCTAGGCTTGATGACATGCTAGATGAGCGTCATGGAGCCATTATATTTTCTATAGATCTTAAAAGCGGATATAATCAAATTAGAATCTAAGAAGGAGATGAATGGAAAACCGCTTTCAAGACCAAGTTTGGATTATATGAGTGGCTAGTGATGCCTTTTGGGCTCACCAATGCACTTAGGAAAAATCAACTTTTTGGAAATTTAGAAAAATGTACTTTATGTGTAGATAGTGTAATATTTTTAGGTTTTATTATTATAAAAAAAAAGGGTTCATGTGGACCCCAAGAAACTCAAGGCCATCCAAGAATGGCCCACTCCTAAGAGTGTTGGAGATATTAGGAGCTTCCATGGTTTGGCTAGCTTCTATAGGAGGTTTGTTCCTAATTTCTCCATACTTGCCTCCCCCTTGGATGAATTAGTAAAGAAGACTGTTGAGTTTATATGGGGAGATAAACAAGAGAGAGCCTTCCTAGCTTTAAAGGATAAGCTCACCCATGCACCACTTCTAGCTCTTCCAGATATTTCAAGAACTTTTGAGCTAGAATGTGATGCCTCTAGGGTTGGTATAAGGCGGTTTTTTTACAGGGTGGGCACCCAATTGCTTATTTTAATGAAAAACTTAAAAGTGTCTCCCTTAACTATCCAACCTATGACAAAGAACTTTATGCTTTAGTTAGGGCCCTTCAAACTTGGGAACACTACCTTATTCCTAAGGAGTTTGTCATTCATAGTGACCATAAGTCACTAAAATATTTGAGGGGTCAAGGCAAACTCAACAAAAGGCATGCTAAATGGGTAGAGTTCTTGGAACAATTCCCATATGTGATCAAATACAAGAAAGGGAAGAATAATGTTGTGGTTGATGCCCTTGCTAGGAGACACACTTTGCTAGTCTCCCTTGGGTCTCAAATCTTGGGATTTGATCACATTAAGGAACTATATTCCAATGATCTTGAGTTTAATGAATACTATACCCAATGCTTGGCAAAGCCTCAACGAGGTTTCTATATTTTTGAGGGGTACTTGTATAAAGAAGGAAGAATTTATATACCCCAAGGATCTATCAGAAAACTCCTTGTTAAAGAAAGTCATGAGGGTGGTCTCATGGGGCATTTTAGAGTTGAAAAGACTCTAAGCTTTTTAAAAGAAAAATTCTTTTGGCCCCATATGAGAAGGGATGTTGAGAGATTGTGCTCTAGATGTATAGCTTGTTTACAAGCAAAATCTAAAGTAATGCCTCATGGCTCCTATACACCCTTGCCAGTTGCTAACTCTCCATGGGTTAATATCAGTATGGATTTTATTTTGGGCTTGCCCAAGACCTAGAGAGGCATGGATTCTATTTTTCTGATAGTGGATAGATTTAGCAAAATGGCCCATTTTATACCCTGTCACAAAATAGATGATGCAAGCAACATAGCAAGACTTTTCTTCAAGGAAGTGGTTAGACTTCATGGTCTTCCCAAAACTATTGTTTCAGATAGGGTTACTAAGTTCCTTAGCCATTTGTGGAAAACTCTATGGAGTAGGCTAGGAACTAAACTACTTTCCTCAACTACTTGTCATCCCCAAACTGAAGGGAAAATAGAAGTAGTTAATAGATCCCTATCTACAATGTTAAGGACAGTCCTTAAGGGTAACCATAAGTCTTGGGATGAGTACTTGCCCCATATGGAGTTCGCTTATAATAGGGTAGTCCATAAGACTACCAAAATCTCACCTTTTGAGGTTATATATGGTTTTAACCCTCTTACTCCTTTGGACCTAATACCCCTACCAGATTCTTCTCACTATTTTCATAAAGAAGGGGTATCTAGCTCTGAATTTGTGAAGAAATTACATGAGAAGGGTAAAACTCATATACAACAACAAAATGAGAGAACTTCTTAAGAAAGAAGCAAAGAAAAGAAAAGCCTCATCTTTGAGGAAGGAGATTGGGTTTGGCTTCATTTGAGAAAGGAAAGGTTTCCTTCTCAAAGGAAGTCTAAACTCAATCCAAGATGAGATGGTCCTTTTCAGGTCCTCCAAAGAATTAATGATAATGCCTACAGGTTAGATCTTCCTAGTGATTATGGAGTAAGTAACACTTTTAATATTAGTGATCTTATTCCCTTTGCAGGTTATGATGAGGAAGATGAACCTACAGATTTGAGGACAAATCCTTCTCAAGAGGGAGGGGATGATAGACCATGGGCCAAGGGCCCAGTCACTAGAGCTATGGCTAGAAGAATACAAGAAGAGTTAGACCTCTTGAAGACTAGTGGGCTTCTCAAGCCCAAGGTACTCTTCATTTGGACTACTCTATCATGAAGAGAAGGCCTCGTTCTAATTGTATATATTTTGTACATAGTTCCTTTGTATATGTCTAATTTTGCCTTTGTATTTGTGAGGCACTTTACTTGCTTTTAATTAGTGATTGAATATTGATTTTAGGGTGGGTTACTTGGAGAGTTTAATTCCATTTAACCTCCCTTGTTGATACATTCATTTTCTATTTTTTCAGTAGGGAAAAAGGGGTGGCATTTAGCAATGCTTGAGGGTGTGACTAGTAATTGGGCCAGAACTAGGCCTAGGCAAAATTTTGCATATTAGACTCATTTTGCTCCTAATTTTTCATAGATTGGATTTAGCTAGGTCTCATCATCATATGATGAACCTAACTAAACCAAATCAAATATTTTTGAAATAAATCAAGGAGCATTTTTGAGTCTTGGCCGCCTAGCTCTTCATCTTGTTCTTGGCCGAGTTTTAGCCTTCTCCTTCAAGCTTTGAAGCTTTCCTTCCAAGCTTCTAAACCTTGGTAGGTCAGGCTGACCTTACCATGGTTCTTAAGTGAACCATGGTCAAGGTTAGCTTCTCCTACAAGTTTTAGAAACCATGGACGGTTAGGCTAAACCTTACCATGGTTCCTAGTGAACCATGGTTAAGGTTAGCTTACACTACAAGCTAACTCTCCCTATATATTTGTAATTCTGACCTAATACTTCACTTTTGATGAATGAATTCAGAAATTCTCTAAGAATTCTCTCTTCTCTTAAGTCCCTAAAGCCGTGGAGCTTCTCCTCTAGGTTTTTATTCAAAGGTTTTCAACCTTTGAACTAGGTTCCTCAAGCTTCTTCAAGCTTCTTGAAGTGGCCGAACCATCCAAGTTGCTTCTCCACCATTGAAGGTTCTTCAAAGGTGTTTCAAGCTTCTAATCCATCAACGTCAAGGTGCAAAGGTCGAATGAAGGTGGAGCTATGGAGATTCAACAACCAGTCTTTATCTAGCTTCCATTATTTTTGGTATCTAGAGCTTTGGTGCCCTTGAGGTTTTGTGTCTCTAACTTGTTCTACTTGAATCCGTGTTGTCTACTCTTCCTTTTGTATGTCTGAATGTGTGTTTGTTGTATGGATCTAGTTTTATTTCATATGTTGATGGATCCTATATGTCTCATGAGAAGTAATTGATTTTTATTTTACTTGTTTCCAATTCTTGTCGGTTTGTGCTATTAGGACTCTTGTTCTTGTGCATTTTTGATGATTGTTTGAGTCTCTCCATTCCTTAACATGTGTCTGTGATTGGACAACATTCATATTGCATTAGTTTTATTTTTGAATCACTTGTTTTGTCTTAGAAAGTCATGTGTAGTCCTTTGTATGTTGAAAATTCCTAGACTAGCTTGTTTGACCTAATTTTTGTGTTGTTCTTCAATCATTGTTTGGTGCGTCATTTTCTTAATAAATCTGAACCTTACCTATATGTGCTTTTGATTTACATATTTGAGTTCCTAATTTGCTATTAGTTCTAGCAAATTTCCTAGAGTTAAGTTTCCTATATGTTTTGTTAAAAGTTTTGTCAAAAAAAAATTGTTAAACATAATTTCCTATTAGGATTCCTTGAGTCTTGTGTGTGGCTGAAACCTATATCAATTTTTAAAACTTTAAAACAGAGACAAAACAGAGGTGTATGTGTTCTTAATGCATGAGAAAAACAAAAGAAAATAGTGCCTAAAAAATTGACCAAAAAAAATACTACAAAATTGTGAAGCACTAGTTAGAATATGCATGTGAACACCTCTTGTTTTGTAAAAATATTTTGGCAGCAGTTTTATTAGTTAAATATGAGTCATACACTTGATTAAAAGGCATTAGACTCCTGTGTTAACAAAGAAAAAGAAACAACAAAAGAATTCACAAAAGAAATCAAAAGAAAAGAACACAAGAAAAAGCTAAGGAGTGAAAATTTTGGTAAAATATTGCTCTCGGTTTTGGTAAAATTTTGTGTGCCTTGTCTTCAATTTTCTGTCCAGCCACATATACATTGTTTGAGTCTTATTTTACTTTATAATATTAGCTTTTATTTTGTGATCTATTCTAGTGCCATTGTTAGGTTTCCTTTTGTGTGCTAACTTTTCAAATTGTGTTTTAATTGTTGCTTGTCTTTCTTGGATTTCTTTCTATTTTTGTCTCATCTACTTCCACCAATTGGTGTAGCCATTTCTAATTGTTCCTTTTCAGTTTTTGCTTTAAAATTCCAGCAACCTAAGGTGTGTTGAGTGCTTCTTGAAGGTGTGGAAGGCCAAGTTCAAAGGAAGTCAAAGTTTGAAGGCTTTTGGAGGTGATCTAGAGATTATTCTCCATTGGAATTTTGGCTTGGAGTTCTAAACACCTAGAAGTATCAAATATCAAGGCTACTTCTAAAAAGTAGAGTGATACACTTGAGAGGACAGCAACCTTGGTGGCTGAAATTGGAAGAGAAGGAGCAACAAATTTTTTAGAAAATTTTGTGAACTTTAGAGACTAATTTTAGTGACGGAAATTTTTGTCTCTAAACCTATTTTCCTTACAAAATTCGTCTCTAAATTTGTCTCTAATTAGTGGCTAATTTTCTTTTCTTTGAAATTAAGTGCAACCACTAATTTCATGTGATTGTGAATTTACATTTCATTTGGTGTGAATTTACATTTCATTTGAATGTGAATTTGCATTTTATTTGCTGTAAATTTGCATTTCATTTTCTTGTAACTTTTTAATTTTTCAATTTTTTTACAAGGCCTTTATTAAGGAGTGTCTTGGAGTGCCTTTGGTGTATCTCCATCTCTCCTTAAGTGTTCCAAGTAGTAAATCCGTGTAGTACTTGTGAGAGGGTCCTTGGAAGTCTTTGGTGCTTTCCAAGCTCTCACCTAAGTTTAATTGCTTTCCACGCCTAGCTTATGTTTTCTTGTCTTTAAGTTTTCATGTAATTTATGTTTTAAGCATCTTTTTTTAGCAATTTAAGTTTTCAAGCAATATATGTTTTCTTGCCATTTATGTTTTCAAGCACTTTATGTTTTCAAGCATTGATTAATTGTACACTTTAGGCACTTGCTTGTTATTTTTCTTTCAAAAATATCTTTGTGAAAATTGCTTTGTGCAAGGCAAACGTACAAGGGGGTTTAGAGATTTTTACTTGAAGAGGCTTATTTATTAAGTGGCTCTTTAGTATCTCACCTCCCTCCAAAGTTCAATTTGTACTCTTAGACCTCTAAGTGTCAAGTCTAAGCACTTTCCAAAAATATTATTTTCTTAAAAACTATTTTTGTGTGAAAAATCTTTTTGCCTTAAAATGTCTCAAGATTCCTCCCATAGTGAAAGTGACAGCTCTCCAAAAAGTCTTTCATACATTACAAAAGATCTCAAATCACTTAAACTATGGAAAAAGCAAGAGTCTCTTCAAAGAGAAAGAGATAAAATTGAAAAGGAAGGCCAACTTGCTTATCTTGAGGAAAAATTGAGAATTCTAAGCCAAGAAGAAGAAAATTTGAAAGAATATATGAAGAAACATAGGAAAAAGAGTAGGAGCTCACTTTCCCAATATACATCCCCTAATGAAAGCATGAACGAAGGGGATCACTACCAACCTCCACCTAGAAGGTCCATAAGGCCTAGGGAAGTCAAAGTTGACCTCCCACAATTTTTTGGAAAAGATGATGTGGAGTCATACTTAGATTGGGAGATGAAAGTAAAGCAACTCTTTGCTTGCCATAAGGTAACTTAAGAAAGGAAAGTCCCTCTGGCTACCCTTAGCTTCCAAGGGCATGCCATGTATTGGTGGACAACTCTAGAGAGAGAGACGCCTCCATAATGATCCTCCAAATCAATATTAGAATATCTCAAAAGTGCAATGAGAAGGAGGCACATTCCCACCTACTATCGAAGGGAGCTTATGAATAAGCTCCAAAGGCTCCAACAAAGGGATATGTCTGTAGAACAGTACAGAAAACAAATGGAGTTTTTCATGATGAGGGCTTGCATAAGGGAAGAGGAAGCTACAACTGTAGCTAGATTCTTAAGTGGTCTTAATTTAGAGATAAGAGATCAAGTGGAGCTACTACCCTACAGGGACCTAAATGACTTGGTCCAACTTTGTGTAAGGGTAGAACAACAAAGAATGAGAAAATATTCTTATAAAAGAGATAGCTCCCACTCTTCATCTCTAAAGAAAGACTACAAGAGGGAGGGAAAACCTTTTGAGAAAAAGAAAAATTTTGAACCCTCCAAGAGTCTAGGTATAGAAAAAGACAAAGAAAAGGGAAACGTCACTTCACACACTAGCTCTAGGACTAGTGATATAAAATTCTTTTAGTGTCTAGGGAGAGGTCACATTACCCCTCAATGTCCCACAAAGAAAGTGATGATCATGAGGGGATATGACATTTGTAGTGGTCAAGATGAGGCTACTACTTCCTCTAGTAATAGTGAGGAAGAAGTAAGTGATGAAGAGGAAAATGTGGAGTCTACTTTTCCCTATGAAGGGGAGCTCTTAATGATTAGGAGACTCCTCAATAATCAACCTAGTGGTACTTTATCACAAAGGCAGAACATCTTTCACACTAGATGCAAAGTTTTAAACAATGCATGTTCTCTCATTGTTGATAGTGGCTCATGGTGCAACTGTTGTAGCACTAGGCTGGTTGAAAAGTTGGACTTAACTACTAGTCCCCATCCTAAACCTTATTAACTTCATTGGCTTAATGAGGATGGTGACCTAGTAGTTGACCAACAAGTAATGGTCAAGCTTTCCATTGGGAATTATGAAGATGAGGTGCTATGTGATGTAGTACCAATGGAAGCTTGTCACATCTTATTAGGAAGGCCATGGCAATTTGATAAGAAAATCATGCATAATGGCCTTACTAACGAGATCACCTTTACTCATAGAGAAAAGAAATTTGTGCTTCATATTCTTTCTCCTCAATAGGTGGCTGAGGATCAAGCACAAATGAAACTCAAATGAGATAGTGAGAACTGGGCCTAGGCATAATTTTGCATATTAGACTCGTTTTGCTCCTATTTTTTCATAGATTTGATTTAGCTAGGTCTCATCATCATATGATAAACATAACTAAACCAAATCAAATATTTTTGAAATAAATCAAGGAGCATTTTTGAGTCTTGGCCGCCTAGCTCTTCATCTTGTTCTTGGCAGAATTTTAGCCTTCTCCTTCAAGCTTTGAAGCTTGCCTTCCAAGCTTATAAACCTTGGGAGGTTAGGCTGACCTTACCATGGTTCTTAAGTGAACCATGGTCAAGGTTAGCTTCTCCTACAAGTTTTAGAAACCATGGACAGTTAGGTTAAACCTTACCATGGTTCCTAGTGAACCATGGTTAAGGTTAGCTTACACTACAAGCTACCTCTCCCTATATATTTGTAAAGCTGACCTAATACTTCACTTTTAATGAATGAATTCAGAAATTCTCTAAGAATTCTCTCTTCTCTTAAGACCCTAAAATCGTGGAGCTTCTCCTCTAGGTTTTTCTTCAAAGGTTTTCAACCTTTGAACTAGGTTCCTCAAGCTTCTTCAAGCTTCTTGAAGTGGCCGAACCATCCAAGTTGCTTCTCCACCATTGAAGGTTCTTCAAAGGTTTTTCAAGCTTCTACTCCATCAACCTCAAGGTGCAAAGGTCGAATGAAGGGGGAGCTATGGAGATTCAACAACCGGTATTCATCTAGCTTCCATCAGGGCTGAGCTGGCAGAAGCAGCCGAGAGGCGCCTCTGTGACGAGGTCCTTCTGGTCGGCAAGGAGGAGGAGGTCAGTGCCTTGAAGGCTGACCTTGATGTGATGATAGCGACAAGGGCAAGTTTGGAGGAGAAGCTCGTCGAGACTAAACAGGCTGGTTTGGTGGAACATAAGAGGGGTTTCGCTAAGGCAGCTCGTCAAGCTAGGTTGCTTGCACCAGGGGTCGACCTCTCAGCTATGCGCGTAGAGAAGGAAGTGCAAGGTGGACGGCTGGTGAAGGAGGACGACCTTGATAGCTCGAGCGAGAATACTACCGCTTAGGCTGCTGTTTGTAATAACTTAGTTTATTTTGCTTTCTGAACTCATATATTTTGTTAATGAACCTGCGATGTATATAATTGCTTTTCTCACTTTGGAATATTTGCTTTGCATTTTTTGATGTTTCTTGCTTGATTTGCATCCGTCGCGGGGTTCAAGTTTGACCTTTGGCTTTATTCTCAAAACCGAATCCGATTTTTAGGCTTAGTTGTGACCCATTTTTGGGGCTCGAAACTTGGCCTGTATTTTGTGCTTTGACGCTCAAACTTGGCCTGTGAAGGTTCAAACATGACCTTTGCTTGTGATTTTGATCCGAGATGAATCGTGTCAAGGTTCGAACTCGACCTTGGCTTAGGACAATATAATTCGTGCTAAGGTTCGAATTCGACCTCGGCTTAAAACAATATAATTCGTGCTAAGGTTCAAATTCGAACTCGGCTTAAGACAATATAATTCGTGTTAAGGTTCGAATTTGACCTCGGCTTAAGACAATATAATTTGAGCCAAGGTTTGAATTCAACCTTGGCTTAACAGGATATAATTTGAGCCAAGGTTCGAATTCGACCTTGGCTTAGCATCATATAATTCATACCAATACGGTGTAAAATTGAGAAGTTATGAGTGGAACGAGTCATTTTTATTAATGTTTTGGGTATGCCTCGTTAAAAACCCTCTCAGCCAATACCATTTTTCTAGTTTTTTGGGACAAAAGACTAAGTCAGGAAAAGAGTGCACAACCCATTTGTACATTTCAACTGAAGTAAAACTTGAGATGCGTGGCATTCCAAGTTCGTGGGATGGTTTTGCCGCTGAGCTCTTCTAGTTGATATGCCCCATTTTCTAAGTCTTCTGTGACTCGAAATGGGCCATCCCAGTTAGGTGCGAGTTTCCCTTCTGATAGGTCTTTTCGTGCTTCACCTTGTAGTATGCCTAGAGAATGCTGTGGAGCTTGTCGACCCATTGTCCTTTGACGCTCCCTAGTCACTTCTTGAGTTCTCGGAGTATTACTTTGTTCGCAGCTTCAGCTTGGCTGTTGGTTTGGGGGTGTTCCACCAAGGTTGGAAGGTGCTTGATTTCGAGTTCTTGGAGGAAGTTCTCGAAGCTTTGCGTGATGAACTGCCTGCTGTTATCAGTGACGAGGGAATGTGGGATACCAAACCTGCAAACAATGCTCTTCCAGGTGAACTTCTGCACATTCTCAGCAGTGATCTTCGCAAGTGGGCATGCCTTAATCCACTTGGTGAAGTAGTCAACTACCACAAGGAGGAATTTGAGTTGACCTTTCGCGGGGGGAAAGTGTAACGTAGCAAGTTGTTTTTGAAAGCCCAATATAGGTGATTTAGTAGCCCAGAACGGGTCGTTCCCAATCTGGAATGGGCCGTTCCAAGCTATTAAATTGACCTATAATTCGTGGTTGAGAACGGACCATTCTGAAGGGGGCCATTCTAGAGGGAGAACGGGCCGTTCCAAACCCTAGAACGAGCCATTCTAGTTGGAGTACGGGGCGTTCTGGTTGCAAAATAGGTCGTTCTGAATGAGTTCCAGAATGGGCCGTTCTGATTTTAGAACGGGTCATTCTGCATGTGGTTTTTGCACATGACGAGGGAGTACAGAACGGGCCGTTCTGGATTCAGAACAGGCCATTCTGGCCACTCTTGAATCTCTATAAATAGGTGTTGGGGTGGAGAAAATGGAAACATAGAGAGAAGTTTTAGAGAGAAGGACTCTGGGTCAGAAAGCTTACTTCTGAAAGATGGAGGTTCCCGAGTTGTGTTGCCGAACTACTAGCATTCCTTGCACCTTTGTACATAGTCTTGACAATTCGACTTTAGTGTGGGCCAATAGTACCCAGCCTGGAGTACCCTAGTCGCTATCGAGCGTGCCCCAGAGTGCATGCCACATATCCCTCAGTGGATGTCCTCGATGACGTAGATGGCTTGGGACCCTGCTAAGAATTTCAACAGAGGAGTGGAGATGTCGCGTTTGAATAGTTCATCTCCAATGACGAAGAACTTGGCTGACCTTACCCTCATCTTCCAAGCTTCATCTTTATCCTCGGGTAGAGTTCCCTCCTTTAAGTAGTTCCAAATACCTATCATACATCTTTGGTCTTCACTGTCACTGGTGTTGACGAATTTCTCGTCTAGATTGGGTGAATTCAGAGTCTCTTGGATGATGGTCCGGTGTTGTCTAGGGCACTTTGTACTGGCGAGCTTGGACAGGAGGTCAGCTCTAACATTCTACTCTCGGGGTACATGGTGTATGGTGAACTCGTCAAAGAATGAGATTCTTTGGGATGCCACGTGAAAGTACCTTTGCAGCAAGGTGTCCTTGGTCTGGTATGTCCCACTGAGTTGTTCTACCATAAGTTTTGAGTCGCTGTTGCAACTCACCCGTTGTGCTCCGAGGTCACGCGCCAACCTCAATCCTGCAAGTAATGCTTCGTACTCTGCTTGATTGTTGTTGACCCTGAAGCCGAATTTGAGAGATTGCTCTATTGTGACTTTATTCGGTCCTTCCAAGATAATACCTGCACCACCACCTTTAGAGTTGGAAGATCCATCAACATATAGAGTCCATACTTGTTTCTCTTCTTCTGAGGTTGGTGAGTTCAGCCACAAAGTCTGCGAGGCATTGGGCTTTCAAGGGGCATCGACTTTCATATTGGATGTCGAACTCATATTGCTCCACTAACCATGCTATCATGCGCCCGGAGAGTTCTAGTTTTCTTAGTATCTGCTTAATCGGGTAGTCAGTTTTCATAACCACCTGGTGACTTTGGAAGTAAGGTCGGAGGCACTGAGCTGCGGTGACGAGTGCTAATTCCAGCTTCTCGATTGTTTGATATCGCTTCTCTATGTCTTGAAGGACTCGGATGATGAAGTAAATGGGCGTTTACACTTTGTGATGCTCTTGTACCATTACCGCGCTGATTATGCCTTCTGCCACGACCAGATAGAGGAGGAGGTCGGAGTGATGATCCGGCCTCTGAAGGACTGGTGGAATGGTGAGGAAAACTTTGAAGCTACTGAAAGCTTCTTCACATTGGTCAGTCCATTCGAAGTTCTTTGGCTTTGGAAATAGGGTGAAGATGGGCCCTATTTTCTCTACCAACCTAGTGATGAAGCGAGAAAGAGAGACTAACCTTCCTGCCAAGCGTTGGATGTCCTTGACAGTTTGGGGACTTTGCATCTGTATAATGGCTTTGTATTTCTCCGGGTTGGCTTCTATTCCCCTGCTAGTGATCATAAAGCCAAGAAATTTTCCTCCTTGGACACCGAAAACACACTTCTCTAGGTTCAGGCGCATGTTGCGTTTCCAGATTTGGTTGAACACCTCGGCCAGGTCGGCGGCATGAGCCTCGGCTGACAATGTCTTGACGACCATGTCGTCTACGTACACCTCCATATTTCTCCCAATTTGGTTTTGGAAGACTTTATCCATCAAACGCTTGTAAGTGGCTCCAGCATTTTTGAGGTCGAAAGGCATCACGCGATAGCAAAAGTTGGCATGATCGGTGATGAAGGCTGTGTGCTCCTCGTTGGGTGGGTACATCATGATCTGATTGTACCCAGAATACGCGTCGAGGAAGCTGAGGAGGGCATGGCCGGAGGTGCCATCAACCAATCTATCGATGCTCGGTAGGGGGTATGAGTCTTTGGGACACGCTTTGTTGAGGTCGGTATAGTCGACACACACTTCCCCGAGTTCTTTTTGACTAGTACCACGTTTGCCAGTCACATGGTGTATCTAACTTCGCGAATGAAGCCCGCGTTCATCAACTTCTGTGTCTCTGTGATGGTGGCATCACGTCTTTCCCCTCTGACTTTTATTTTTCTTTGAGCGATCGGCTTGACTTCCTTGTGGATAGCTAACCTATGACAGATGAGGTTAGGATCAATACCTGGCATGTTAGCACTTGACCATGCGAAAAGGTCGGTATTTTTGGAGATCTCTTCTATGAGCCGCTGCCGCAATTTTGGGTTTAGTTGTTGGCTTATCTTTGTACACTGTCCAGGAAGTTTACCAACTTGAAGATCGTCGAGCTCGTCGATTGGGCTTGGTCGTTCATAATGGGATTCCGACCTTGGGTCTAGGTCAGTGATGTCAACTTGGGCTATGTGAGCTACTATAGGGGGGTCACCTCGATGGCGCTCTTCTGATGGCGAGACCTTTAGGCTTTTGGCATAGCATTGCCAAGCTGTCTTCTGGTTTGCCCTGACTGAGATGATCTTGCCATTGCTTCCTGGAAATTTCATCGTCAAGTGCGAGGTAGACACCACAGCTCCGAGTTGGTTCAACATCGGCCTTCCGATGATGATATTGTACGATGTGTTGGCCTCAACAAGGAGGTATCTCACCATGATCCTCCTCGAGTCAAGAGGGGTCCCAAAGGTTGTCAGCAAGTCTATGTATCCTCGAGTGTGGACTCGCTCTCCTGCAAAACCGACTAGGGATTCTATGTGAGGTTGAATGAGGGAGTGAGGGATATCTAACCTTAGGAATGTCGGCCATTATAGAACATCAGCCGAGCTTCCCTGGTTGATCAGCGTCTTGTGGACCTCCCAATTAGCTACTTCCACCGCGATGACCATGGGATCGTCCTGGTTTGGACAAATGCCAGCGTAGTCACCATCCGTGAAGGTGATGGGTGGCGTGTTGTGGTGCGAGGCTGAGGTGGTAGTATGAACATTGTTGATGCTCCGTAAGTGTCTTTTGCGTGCTGAGCTACTGGAGCCTCCCCCTGTGAAGCCACCTGCAATTGTATTGATGACCCCACGCAGGGGACTCGTTCCTGTATCATGGCTTACCTCGGCCTGCACTGTTCCTCTTGTGTTTTGCTGAGATCTGGAGGGTTGATCTGTACGAGTATCGAAGCCTCAGCCTCGTCCGCGTCCTCGCCCATGGTAACTTCCTCTGTGAGATTGCTATCGTTGGACGTATTGTCCGAGGTGGCCTCCTTGGATGAGTTCCTCAATGCGATCCTTGAGTGTGCGACATTCTTCGGTTGTGTGACCATAGTTTCTATGGTATCGGCAATGCTTGGACTTGTCCACACTGTTGGGGCTATACCCGGGCGGCGGTAGGGTAATCAGATTGGTATTGTTGGCTTCCTCAAGGATATGTACTCGGGTTGCGTTCAAGGGGGTGTAGAAGTCATACCTCCCCCATTTGCTTGCTCTAGTCTTCTTGAATTGGCTATCATTGGTGACTTTCACCTTATCTTTGTGGCCATGGTCCGGCTTTGCCTGTGATTTTCCACGAACTTGGTCGCGAAAAGCGGTGTGCTCTTCCATCTGGATGTACCCTGCAGCTCGGGCACGGAGTTCGTCCATGTTTGGGAGAGGTCGCCAACACAGGCTGTCAACAAAAGGTCCTAGCTTGAGTGCCATGAGCATGGCGTGAAGGGCGAGCTCGAGGTTTAGGTTGCGGATTTTGATCGAGATGCTAGCAAAGCGCTCCATGAACGCCCTCAATGGTTCATCTTCGCCCTGTCTGAGACTGGCCAAGGCGGTGGACGTGATGTGATGAGGTGGACTCGTTGCGTACTGCACCGTGAATCGTCTCACCAAAGTGTCAAAGTTATCGATCGATCCCACCGACAATTGAGTATACCAGGCGAGTGCCGATCCCTTGAGCGAGATCGAAAAAACCCTACCCAGAATAGCATCATCATTAGTGTATAGGTTTACCTGCGTGACGTACAGATCGACATGCTCGTCGAGGTCAGTAGTGCCATCATAGCGGTCGATGTTGAGAGGCTTCCATCCAAAAGGAAGGGGCGTCTTCATGATGCCGTCAACAAAGGGATGGCGGCGGATGCTTGCCCTATGTTGTGGGGCTTGGGCAGGTGCACTGCTGACTTCATGGTCTGACCTATTCGTCGGTACGTGCGACCGATGTACAGTAGACCTATAGGTCGCTGCCCTGGGTGCAGTCGATGGTTCGGAAATCGAGTGCCCCTCTCCCTCGTTTTGATTTATTGGTTAAGGTGGCTGATCAGAGGGGCACCGAGGAAGCTGGGCACAGATGTGCTCATTCTCAGCGCGCAGCGTCACTAGGTCAGCTTCGTGTCGGGCACGAATGTTCTCCAAGTCTATGGCGTGTTGTTGCCGCATTTGATCGACCTGCTCGATCAACCGCCTTAATGTTGCTTCGCCTTCCATTCTTGTTGCGTGATCTTGGTCTTTTGTTTCTCGTCTACTATGGCTTCGGGTGAAAACCCTAAGCGTGGCCGATAAGAGGTGTCTTGATAAGCCCCACGGTGGGCGCCAAATGTTCTTACCGGAGATCTACTATAGGGGACGATCTGCTGGGTAAGATTGCTGAGCCTCCTTCGCTAGGTACGTCGGTTGTTCCGAAGTAGGGGTGGTACCTGCAAAAGAGACTCTGATGCTAAAGTTAGTGTTTGCGGGTGTATGGGTCTCGTATATGTAATCACTAATATAAAAGACACATTTTACATCAATTTTTTAAAGTATTTTACATCGATTTTGAAAACGATGTAGATTAAGGTGATGTAGAAAGTGTAAGACATTCTACATCGGTTTTTAAACCGATGTAGAAAGTTTCATTTCTACATCGGTTCTTGATAGAACTAATGTAGAATATGCACATTCTACATCGGTTCTGTCAGGAACTGATGTAAAATATGTCATATTCTACATCAGTTCTATCAGGAACCGATGTAGAATATGCCATATTCTACATCAGTTTTGTCAGGAATCGATGTAGAATATGCCATATTCTACATCAATTCTAGCAAGAACCGATGTAGAATTGATTGTGCTACCAAACAAAAGTAGCTGACGCATTGACAAGAATTATAGGCTTCCCTCTAATGAATGACACAGACAGTCAATTTAGATTCAAGAAAATACCCATAATGCCGGCCATCAAAATTAAAGACTACGCAAATTAAATTCAAGAGAACTTTATAAGCACCATTAGCATTAAAGTAATGCGCCAAATTCATTAAAAATATCAATTTGTGCTGAACATAACATGCACACTCATCAATCCAAAACACAAGGAAACTGTGAATAACCTTGAACTTACAGTCCTCTGTTCAGCAATGACCTTTCCCTGACTACGCCGACCAAATGCAGTTGCAATGTTGGGTTCACTATGAGAAAAATTGACGGAATGGAAAAAACCATTCAACAAAAAATAGTTGGTACTTTACATCACGAAAAGATTTAAAAAATCATAATAAAAAAAGGCATTTTAAAGTGAAATGGGAAAAGATAGAGAAGAAAAACTTTAATTGAAAATAAAAACAATGTGAAAAGATCAATGCATAATATTTCAGGATAACCAATGGAAGTATTACCTCAAATTCCTGTCTAGACTGGTATTTGATCGTAACATCATATTTTGCAAAAGCTCCACCCTGATCCTCAAGTGCAGCAGAAAAAATGTAGTTTTGGCATTTAAAAATTATCTTAAAATGAATGATATTTTCTTTTTTTAATATAATATTAATTATTATTTTCTTAATTCTTTTCATAAATTATTTAACTACTATAATAAAAAGTAATGTATTTATTGAGAGAATAAATTATTTTAATAAAATTATACTGTCTTGAACATGCCATTCAAGAAGACTAAAATATGTCTTAAATTTTTACTTTTTTCCAAAACTAATAAGTTACTTAGTTAGGATCAATAAATATCTTAAATTTTTATTTTTTTTCCAGATTACCCCTAAATTAAAGAGACACTTAATATAAGTTTTCAAAGTTTTTACTTTCCAAGAACAAAAACAGGAAACTATTTATCTTTTAAACGACGTATACAACTAAAATAGTTTTTACTGAAGAGTGATAGTAATAGAGAGACAAAAATAAACATAAAATGTTAATGTAGTTAAAACTAAAATATATACAACTAAAATAGTTTCTTACGCTGGGATCTCTCAGGAAGAACGTTAGATGGAAAAATTAAAAGCTCAATCCCATCCACATTTCCTTTAAGTGCCAAATCATTCTCGATCATCTGATCCACTCATTGTTTATAACATACATAGCTGGAAAAAGACATACATATGAGTAGACGGTATAAAACCAAGCTTCACTAGTGGAAAAAAGGCTTTTAAAATCGGTTATTTTGGACTTTTAAAATCGGTTATGGAACCGATCTTAAAAGAGCCGATTTTGAAAAGGTATACTTTTAAGATCGGTTATCAACCGATTTTAAAAGTAGACTTTTAAGATCGGTTGATTTATAACCGATCTTAAAATTCTTGACTTTTAAAATCGGTTGTTATATAACCGATCTTAAAAGTCTTGACTTTTAAGATCGGTTAAAATCATAACCGATCTTAAAAGTCAAGACTTTTAAAATCGGTTATGTAACAACCGATTTTAAAAGTCAATTGAAATAAAAAAAAATTTAATATGAATCTTATAATAGTTAAATGAGTAACATAGTTGGAAAAAATTGTTGCAGTTATAATATCTTATAAACAGCGTTCAGCCACTTGATATGGAAAGCATTGTCACCATCATCATCCTGATACAAAGTTACATTAGAACCTTAATGAAAAGGACATAATGGTGAAGCTTCCTTCCAAAAGATAGGGAACATATAAACTGCCAATTATTTCTACGAAGTAAACAAAATTCAAAACTAAAATGTGTTCTCTTATGAGTCAAACATAACCTGCTCACACTTATAATGGTTCATATATAAAATCCAGTGCAAAAGGTTCAAATATATAACCTGCTCACACTAATAAAGTGAATAGTTTGTTACAAAAAAATTAAAGACTAAATTAGGATTATGCATATTTAATAAATGAAAATTGATGGAAGCAAGAGGCAGCAATCTCCACAAGGTGGAAATCCTTGGATAGGATATGATAGTTGCTTTAAGACACCAATTAAGACTTTCAGGCTTTGAGATTGGAGAGCACGCAGTGTGGACTGTGCTTTAGGTACCTTTATTTACCTCAATATTCAAAATTCTAACCGGGTTGGATCCAAATTCAACTTTAACAGTACTAAGATGCCAAAGATACCGTGGTTTTACGCTTGTTTGTCGCGGCTGATATTCCATATTCCCACTTTTGTTCTGCCTTTTTATTCTTTTGGGACCTTGTGCGGGGGACACACAAGCACACAGTTTACTTCATGTAAGATACGATGCAACATGCTACCAAGAAAAGAAAATACTACTCCTACCACATTAATGCTTCTTCACCTCATTTTTATGCCTGTTCACTAGTATGCAAAGCTGTCCTCCCATTCTGTGAATCTTGAGCAGATGGATCAGCTCCAGCTGCAAGCAATATCTGCACCAGTTCTCTCCCCTCTATATATTTGGCATGAACAAACAAAATCAGATAATTCATCTATTTCTCAAAAGAGAATAAATAGCATAAATGATATTAAAATAACCATGTATTAACTCTCAAATTTGAAATATGAATGCAAATTTATTCTAGTATGTATAGGAACTGAATCAAATTTAAAAGATCCAATGAAGAATATAAAAGCACATTTCAAATATATATTAAAATTTAAAATAATTAACTGAATAAAATAGGAACTGAATATGCATAGGAACTGAATAAAATAAAAACAAAAATAATCATTTTTCCTTAAGATCATAAATTTTTCCACAATTGAAGATCCAATGAAGAATATAAAAGAGTTGTAAAGACAGAACATCTTTTATAAAATAAAATTAGATATTCATATTCTGACATTCTGAATTCTTCAGTACTTATTTTTACAAGAATAGTGCTTGTTCAACAAGCTTCTAACTAACTTGACAGTTACAGCAAACTAACATTTTAACAGTATTAATTGATTGACTAAAGAACATTATAGATTATAATGAACAACAACTAGAAAATGTGGCGGTTGACATTGCAGCAAATGGCAGAAAGAAATTATGTTTAACAGAATTACAAGAATAGCAAAATGAAAAAGCATAATTAACTAAGTAAGAAAACTAAAAAACAGAATTAAGAAATGTAATTTAAAATATAACAAAAAAGAATAGAATTAAAAAATATAACTTAAAAGGAAACAATAAAAAATAGTAATATAAAATATAAAAAATACAACAGAATTATAATATGTTGAATTAGAGCATGTGTGGGTTGAACTTGAAGTTTGCAAACGTTAGTTTCATTTGCAAAAGAAATCTTAGCCTTACTACTTCTCAACCCAAGTTTTCATTGAAAATGTAAATATAAATGTGATTTCCTTTATGAAATTGAGAGCACCCAAAAGAAGAATCCAAACATAGACTTAAAATGTGTAGTTTCCTTGTTAAAAAATAATAACTGAATATTCCTGGAGATACTATAGTAATAATTACTACCGGCTCTAGGTAGGTCCCCCAATTAATTAAAATGTTACCCAAGAGTTCATATGAGACGTTACACATTAGTGACTTTACCATTGCGTCACCATTTGTATTTGTCATTGAAGAACCCTCTTGATGAAAAATGTTGAATTAGCTAGCATTAATTACTGGCCACACCGAAACATTCAGGGGTTGGTCAAGTGAATAAATTTGTGTATCTTGGTTGTTGGCTGGGGCAGAGAACATGGTGAATTGCTGATGCACCTAGGCCACATATAATAATTCCAAAATATTATTATATAGCAAACTTGCAAGAAGAGGTAGTTGCAGAAAAAAAAGTTCATATTCTGAGACAGCAGTGAAGTCAACCGCTTTTAAGGATGCAGAATGCAAAGCTTGAGCATTCAAAAGTTGATAAGGTTTTTATATAAATAAAGAAGGGTCTGGAAATGTTGTTAAGGAGGAGATATATTAGTGTCTGCCAGAGATACGCATACTTTTTCAATACTAATGATTGGGTAGTTAGAGATGCCTCTGTTTTGCTCAATACTAATGTTTTATATCCTACAATGGATCAAATATGGGGTTGAATGCCACAGTAAAAGCACAGTCAACTATATATCCTACAAACAAAATTCATGACGAGAGGTTCACCGGTGTAATATAAGAACATACACTATCACAGAAATACATGATCAAATATATTTTTTTCTTGTGTATTACCATCTACATGGGTGCCAAAATCCAATTTCATCACATCATCATACTGAAGTATAATCTTATCCCTTGAATTTGGAGTCCAGTGAGCAGCAACCCTGGAGGAGCAAGACTTAAGAAAATAATTCTATGAAGAAACCACAAACTACAGCAATCAAAGTCTTATCCCACCAGGAAGAAATCATGAACAACTAAAGCATTTTCCAACTAGATGAGGTCAGCTACAAAAGGCAGGCAACACCATTATATGACATCAAAATCAAACTCTTAACAGAGGCCATTTAAATCCATTTTAATGGTTTCACTCAGGGATTTTCCCCCTCATCCTCTACCTCTAATTATTGGGCTATCCTTTATTTGATCAACTTTTCTAATTGGAGCTTCAATCAATCTTTTTCACATTCCAAATCATTTGAGGCAAAATCTTTTTCACAACGACACCCAACCCCAACTTCCAAAATTCAACCCAAAACCAGATACTACCAGCAATCATTACTCAACAAACACAGCAAGCAACAAAACCAAAAACAAAACCAGAAATCAACTCACACGTGGGCGTAGCGAGCTTGAGAGTCCTGAAGCATATGTCATAGAGAGCCTTGGAGATCAGCAGCGTCCCCATGCCGGAGCTAGTCCCTCCCCCAAGCGAATGACACACCTGAAACCCTACATCAACAACAACAATAGCATATGGAGCAGACTTCGGAGCGAACATCTTCCTGAAGCTGCCACCTGTCCGAAACATGTCGGTGCAGGGGCGAACCAATTCGGCATTCCCTACCCCTCCTACTTCCACCCTCAAACCCTAGCGGAGATGCTGACGTGGCAGAACAGCATGCGGCAACGCGCGCGGCCCCACCTCTTCTCCTTCGTGGGCGGAACGCGGAAGGGCTTGGAGAAGGCCAAGGTCCGCGATGACATCGTGAGGCAGTGCGGCGACTCCAAACGCTGCGTTTTGGTGCGGTGCGCGAGGCGGCGACAGCAGGTGCCACGACCCCATGAAGGTTTTGGAGGTGATGAGTTCGTCCAAGTTCTGCCTTCAGGCGGCGGGGGACTCGTTCACACGGAGGTCAACGTTTGACTCGGTGGTGGCGGGGGGCGTGCCGGGCGTTCACACGGAGGTCAACGTTTGACTCGGTGGTGGCGGGGTGCGTGCCGGTGTTCTTCTCGGAGCACACGGCATACACGCAGTACGCGTGGTATCTTCCGGTGGAGAGGGGTTCGTATTTGCGTGGTATGGTCGATGCCGTGCTCATCGCATACCTCCCAGAACTTTGCTAACCTGAACGAAGAAGACCAGTAGAAACCCTAAGCACGAAGAAGGAACGAAGAAGACCAGTAGGAACGAATGAAGCAAGAAGCCTGAACCCTAAGCACGAACAAACGAACATGAACGAACGAACCAAGAGTGGAGGCCGAAATTGTAGAAACGAAAAAGGATAATCGGTTATCTAAGAACCGATTTTGTATGTTACATACGAAATCGGTTCCTATATAACCGATCTTAAAAGTGATACGGTGGCAATTTTGTAAATAATATGAATACTTTTAAAATCGGTTATATTTGAACCGATCTTAAAAGTGATACGGTGGCAATTTTGTAAATAATATGAATACTTTTAAAATCGGTTATATTTGAACCGATCTTAAAAGTTGTACCAGACATACTTTTTAAAATCGGTCATAAAATAACCGATTTTAAAAGTATTCATATTATTTACAAAATTGCCACCGTATCACTTTTAAGATCGGTTATCCTGTAAACCAAGGGTCGTGCCATCCCTGGTCATTAGTGTGAGGAACCACAATCATAATCATATTCACATTCATCACAACATCTCATCTTATAACTCAATTCCATATCACATACACACAACAAATAAGTCTAACAAAATAATGTTTCACATACCTCTCAAGCAATTCACATCTGAATGAAAGCTGAAAAATAAGACTCCAAAGAAAGCTAGCACACAATAAGGAAGGTTTCTAGATAGGCACTATAGTAGATTAACAAAACTAAAAAGATTTGAAAGAAATTGAACAAGTACAAACAAACTAGTAGTCCAAAAATTTTGTGGAATTCAAGTGTATTTTCTTAATTATTTTTCTCGGCTTTTGCTTACTATATTTGCTTTATATTTTTTTTTAGTTCTTTCTTTTTCTAAATTCAAATGTATATTCCAGAGAAGATACTTGCCTTTTGATTTCAAAATTTTCACAATTCCAAAGTATAAAAACCGGATCTACTAGAATGAAAAGTTTCAAGTGAAAATTGATGAACTAGTGCACTAGTTTTAAGCTTTTGGTTGGATTCTTTTGTTCTCGTTTTTTTAACTATTTTGAAAGATAATGCTCTGTATTTTCTCTGTTTTCCAGCCAGCAAACTTTTTAAAATTTGATTCCAAAACAATTAATGCACTAGAAGTAAGATGATTCACTTAAAAATTTTCAAGTTACAAAAGGTAGATTCAAGAGTGATTTGGAAAGTAATTTGAAAACTTAAGTACACAAAGGAAACCTAACACTAAGAGTTCACCAATGATCTACTAGTGAACATGAACTCAAATATGTAAAACAAAAGCACATATAGGTAGGCACAAAGAATATAAGCAAAAACCGTGACCAATAGTAGACACAACACAACACAAAAAAATTAGGCTAAACAAGCTATTATAGGAATTATCAACATACAAAGAACTACACTTGAAATTCTAAGACAAAACAAAGGATTCAAAAATAAAACTAATGCAATGTTAATGAAGTCCAATCATGGACACATGTTAAGGAATGGAGAAGACTCAAAACAAAACAACATAATAGCACAAGTTAAATCTTAACTTCATTGATTGCGGATTGAAAATCAAAATGCAATCAATCAATTGGATCTACGGAACAAATTTAATTTCAAAATTATAGATCCAAGGAGAAACTCAAATTGTGACAACAAGAACACAAGAACACAAAACAAACGGTCAAAATTCAAGAACACTTATCTCCAATGAAGCACCATGCTCTAGATACCAAAATTGATGGAGAAGATAGGTGAAGTCAAGGAGGAGTTCATCCATCACTTCTCCTATCTTCTCCATCAAGAGCATTGGCCCAAGTGGAAGGGAACCTAGGTTGCATTCTCCCATCATGCACCTAGATGTAGCCTATCTTAACCCAAAAAACTCCCATTTTAAGTGTAAATGGGCGGCGCCTTTTTAGGGTTCATTTGAGTGTCATTTGGTGTGCATTTCCTTCCCATTTAGGGAAGGAATGATCACCCAATGATGACCTAGCTGTCACGCTTCCCTAGGGTTTTGAGGTCACCCCACACTTGTAAATACTCTAGGCATCAGTCATTGTAAATACGTTAGATGTTGAATATAGACAGAGCCTTTGTGCCTTTATATCATTCCTTAGTCTCCCTTGGCTAATTCGGCCACCACCATTCCTATCTCCTGCCTTGAGAGTAAACCCTAGAAATGGCCTTCATCACCCATGGAGTTAGCCAAACCTAGAGTTCATTCTCAAGCATTTCATCAAACACCCTCCCTACAACCTTCATTTCCGTCCATTCCTTCATCTCCCTTCTCCAAATTAGATGTCACCCTTAAGGGATTTGATCCAAGGAGTCAAGGTGTCATCTCATTGATCACAACTCTCCATCAATGCAAGCAAGGATGCCATCATGTGGTATCTAGAGCCAATGGTTCTTCAAGGGTAACATCTTAGTCTCTTATAAATTCGGTCATATCTTTGAGTCTTCTTACTTGTCTCTTAAGTTGTGCTTAAATGGGTCATCATTGTCGCCACCGGCCCGAAACGGGCTTTCGGCATTCGCGAATGATGGTTGGACTCGTTTATTTGTTTAAAGTATGGACTGCTAGAATGACTTATTCTCAAACTGAGACCTCGTCAAACGAGCAATTTTATTAAAATGGTTCACCAATCCATATTAATCCCAAGCGGGACCCTCCATGGATTAGTGGTTTTCGCAAAAGGAGGGTTCTTTGGAGTCGCCACCAATGTTTTACTCAAAACATTGGAAAAAGGGATAAGGCAATCGATTCAAAAATCGACTTCGGCCATTACAACCAGAGTCGGGTAAGGGAGTCGGTTACGCGTGGGGAAGGTGTTAGCACCCCACAGCGCCCCTTTCGGGTTCCCTATGACAGATTATTTCTAAAATAATAGCGTAAAATTACTAAATTACCCCTATTTATTCTAAGCAATTATAAATTAACTATCTACATGATGACAGTTTAAATATGCACACAGAAAGCAGTAAAAGGAAGGATTTAAGAAGAAACCTTTGAAGCGTGCTTTTATATATTTCGTAAAACTGGGAAGCTTTTTGGCGTTCCCTCGCTCTACAAGCCCGCTCGCTCC
>NW_017984108.1:260792-290151 GCF_000340665.2 Cajanus cajan | reverse complement strand
AATTAGAGGTTGAGGCCGCCCCGAAAGTTGCTACAGAAGACACTCTCACTGACTAAGGGCCATTAGAGGAGGAGGAAGTTGTAAGCAACCAAGAATAAGGTTATAGTAAGGGGTCAGTAATACCTATTTTAATAATCTAAATCTAATCAATTTCACTTTCAATTTTAATGAACCTTGTTTTCGTTAATATGTATCATGTATTGCATTTTCTACTCCAAGTTTAAATTAGGTTCCTAGTTTAGGTGCTTGATCATAACATAGGTTAAATAAATTTATCTTTTACCAAGTTTAGGTACATGGCCGATAACTCGTATCAGGCCAAGGTTAGAAACCAAGATTTTACACTTGGGCTTTTGTACCATGATTTTTATACTTGGATTTAGTTACTTAACCGAGATGCCATATGTGACACCCTTACTACCCCAACACATATATTGTAATAATGTAAATAGACTAAGGAAATAAAATTTTCAACATAGGTAAAAGGGTTCACATAAAAACCTTCATAAATATTCTTCAATATCCAAGATAATTGAAAATAAATAAATTAGAAAATGAAACATAAGAGTTTACAAATTATTTTCAAAATAATAAGTACAACTTCAAATCCATATAAAAATCCATGTCCTAGAAATCCTTTGGCCCGATGTCACAATATCAGAGCATACCCACAATTCAACCGTTGGCATTCTAGATGCTACTCATAGTCAGATCTTCCTCACCTAAAACATCCACAATTGAAGGGTGAGAAAAGAAAATATCTATATGTAAAGCACAAAAGGGAAAACACAACATAATTTCATCATAACTCCTTACTTAATGAAATATTCACAAGCATTTATATATATCATAATTTATCAATCATTCATCATCTTCACATCTCAATTACATCAATCCATCACAATCCACACAAATCTTACAATTAACACTATGCCAAGGCCACGCCACAACTGACATAAGTGATACAGGTTAATTGCCTCACTCATCCCACACCATGCCAAGGTCACGCCGTCCTTGTAACATCACTTACCCAACAGTCGTGTCATCCCTGGTCATTAGTGTGAGAAACCACAATCACAATCAATCTACACAAATCTTGCAATTAACCCTATGCCAAGGCTACGCCACATTTGACATAAGTGATACGTGTTAATTGCCTCACTCATCCCACACCATGCCAAAGTCACGCCGTCCTTGTAGCATCATTTACCCAAGGGTCGTGCCATCCCTGGTCATTAGTGTGAGGAACCACAATCATAATCATATTCACATTCATCACAACATCTCATCTTATAACTCAATTCCATATCACATACACACAACAAATAAGTCTAACAAAATAATGTTTCACATACCTCTCAAGCAATTCACATCTGGATCATCAATTTTTACCATATAATATAATAATAATATTTATAAATTAATATAATACTCAATTGAATCACCAATTTAATAGAATCTTACTTAAATGGTAAAGCCCCTAATTTTTCCAAAACCTACTCATAGGAACTTTTCTACAAAAGTCTTTCTTATATCACTAAAGAGCTAAAATCACTTAAGCTATGGAAGAAGCAAGAGTCCATTCAAAGAGAAAAAGAAAGGATTGAAAGAGAAGGACAACTTGCTTACCTTGAGGAAGAATTGAGAATTTTAAAATAAGAAGAAGAAAAATTGAAAGAAAATATGAGAAAACATAGAAAAAAAAGTAGGAGTTCACACTCTGAATACACATCTCCTAATGAAAGTCTTAATGTGGGCAACCATTATCAACCTTCCCCTAGAAAAACTATTAAACCTAGGGAATCCAAGGTGGATCTCCCTCGATTTTTTGGGAAGGATGATGTGGAGGCCTACCTTGATTGGGAGATGAAGGTAGAACAACTCTTTGCTTGCTATAGGGTAAGTGAAGAAAGGAAAGTTCCGCTTGCAACCCTTAGCTTTCAAGGGCATGCAATGTATTGGTGGACCTCTTTGGAAAGAGAAAGACGTCTCCACAATGATCCTCCTATCCAATATTGGAATGATCTTAGGAGTGCATTGAGGAGGAGACACATTCCCTCTTACTATGGCAGGGAGCTTATGAATAAGCTCCAAAGGCTCCAACAAAAAGATATGACTGTTGAACAATATAGGCAACAAATGGAGCTATACATGATGAGGGCATGTATTAGAGAAGAGGAAGCCACCACTGTAGCTAGATTCCTAAGTGGTCTTGACTTAGAGATTAGAGACCAAGTGGAGCTACTACCCTACAGGGACCTAAATGACTTGGTCCAACTTTGTGTAAGGGTAGAACAACAAATATTGAGAAAATCTTCTAAAAGAGAAAGCTCCCACTCTAGATCTCTTAAGAAAGACTACATGGAGGAAGAAAAACCTTTTGAAAAGAAAATTATTTCAGAACCCTCCAAAGAATTGGCTAAGAGGAAAGAGAAAAATAAAGATAAGGATAAAGATCTCATCACTCCACACACTAGCACAAAGACTAGTGATATTAAATGTTTCAAGTGTCTAGGGAGAGGCCACATTGCTTCTCAATGCCCTACAAAGAAAGTCATGATCTTAAGGGGGCATGACACTTATAGTAGTCAAGAAGAGACTACTACCTCCTCTTCTAGTGAGAGTGAGGTTGAAACAAAGCTTCAAAGGTCCAAAGTGGAGCCAATTTATCCTTATGAAGGAGAGCTCCTAATGCTTAGGAGAATCCTTCATAATCAACCTAGTGGTACCCTATCACAAAGAGAGAACATCTTTCATACAAGATGTAATGTTTTAAATAATGCTTGTTCTCTCATTGTTGATAGTGGTTCATGGTGCAACTGTTGTAGCACTAGGTTGGTTAAAAAGTTGAGTCTAATTACTATGCCACATCCTCAACCTTATCATTTGCAATGGCTTAATAAGGATGGTGACATAGTAGTTGACCAATAAGTGAAGGTCAAGTTTTCCATTGGGAAGTATGAGGACCAAGCTTTATGTGATATAGTACCAATGGAAGCTTGTCATATTTTGTTAGGAAGACTATGACAATTTGAAAAGAAAACTGTACATGATGGTCTTACTAATGAAATTACCTTTACTCACAAGTGAAAGAAATTTGTACTTTATCTTTTCTCACCTCAACAAGTGGCTGAGGATCAAGCACAAATGAAAAACAAAAGAAAAAGAGAAAAGGTAGGGAAGAGTAAAGAGGAAGAAACATCCTCTAAGGACATTATGTCTAAAGAGAATTGCTTTATCACTAAAGAACCTATGAAAACTATTCTCTTTATTCATAAAGACCTTAACTCTTACCCTCACGCTGCCACTAGTCTTGAAGAAGAGATTCACAAATCCATTATTTTTAAAGAAAAAGAATCTCAACTTCAAGATTTTGTGAAGGAGAAGTGGACTTCATTTAGTTCTACTTCTCATACTACTTCCTTGGTGGTGCCCAAGGTATATAGTCTTCCTACCTTAGTTGTGTCAATAATGCACCCAATTTATGGAATATATTATTTGTTGGATATAACATCTGAACCTTCAAGGTTCCTTGTGACAAATTCTTTTCATAACTATCCAACAAATAATATAATCCAAAATTGTTTAGGGAATTTCTTGGTAGTCTTTTCATTATTTTCTAGGAAATGCCTAGCTTACCACATAGGGTACTTTAGGCAAGATATTTTCCTTCACAAGATTTAGGAAGTGACCGAACCTCCTCAAGGACTTCTCCTCCTTTGAAGCTTCTTCAAAGGAGATTCCAGAGATTTCAAGTAGTCAACCTCAAGAAGCATCATGGTCCAAGCATGGAACATTGAAGGAACATCAATCTCCTTCAACTAGTTCCATCACCAAAGCCTCAAGCGAGGTAGTTCCTCCAGTATAATTATTTAGGAAGCCTAGACGCCATTTTGACAACTATAGATGATGAACAATTTGATAAGTGAGCTTGATTCCCATCCCATTGCCCTACAAACCCCTCACTGCAGTGTATCTGAAACTTTCCCCTGCATGAATGCAAATACACAAAAAATTCAAATTTGTACACCCTTAAAGCAAAACTAAATAATTAAACTGAAGAGAAATAAAATGGCTCATACAGCCACGAAGAATCGGCCTCTGGATGCCTTTCTTTTTCAGATCTTGTCTTAAACTTATGTAAAACTGAAAAACATCACAACAACTTCTTTTAGGTTTTTGTTGGATCTCTTTTTAAAAAATTTATATAACTATAGAACTTCTAAACCTGTTTTTAATTATAAAGAAGTTTTTTTTAGTAAAAGCAATCAAAATATCAGTTTTCATTGAACAAAAAGGCACGATAATTTGATAACAAAATATACCGAGAAGAGTAACATCTGGTTAATTGAATTTCCATAAAAAGGTGGAAGCCCAACTTTGAGAAAATACACAAATTATAAAAAAAACTTCAACACTATGCAAATGCAAGTACAAAGCTTGTAAGATCTCATTGGTAAATCACTAGCTGAAAGTCGAAGTGAATCTCCTCTCACCCTCAACCCGCCTGCCTCTCAAAACAAATGTGAATAGCTTGTCAACTACGTATAAAAAGCAGGTGAAAAACCTGCCTGTTTCAAAACTTGAATGCAGCAGCTGCTTGTTGACTGATGCATATAGCGCCTAAGTCATAGAATAGCAACCTCGGCTAGCTAATTCTTTACCTAAAAATATATAGAATAACAAGGTTGCAGTGTCTGTATATAATGTGCATGTAACTTCTCATAATAAATAAACAAGGTTTATACACACAAACTACAAGAAGTATGGGAAACGAAAGTGAAGCTTACCACATGAGCTGTGGTTGGAAACAAGGTTACTAATTGAAATCCAGCAAGACTATAAAATCTCCTATGCACCAATTAATAGATAAAAATAGTTCACTCCAATAATCAAGTAAACAGGTTGATGATTACAAAATTGAATAAATATGCACCTTTCAGTCTGCCATTCAGCACCGAAGCAATTAGGACATATAACCGAAAGATGCACAAGGAACTGCCATAATCATGATGGCATTGCAGTAAATTAAGAATTGAATGGGCCGAAAAGGGAACCTAAACCACACCCCTATTACCCCTTCGGCTTGGAACCTGGCCGAGTACACAAAAAGTGAATGAGGACACCAACGACTGATCACAAGCACCCCATCAGCCTCAAGCTTGGCCGAATACCCCTTCGGCCTCGGGCTTGGCCGAATACCCCTTCGGCCTTGAGCTTGGCCGAATACCCCTTCGACCTCAAGCCTGGCCGAAGGGAGGAACACTACTCCTCGACCTCAAGCTTGGGCGAATACCCCTTCGGCCTCAAGCCTGGCCGAAGGGAGGAACACTACTCCTCGACCTTGAGCTTGGCCGAATACCCTTTCGGCCTTAGGCTTGGCCGAATACCCCTTCGGCCTCAAGCTTGGCCGAAGGGAGGAACACTACTCCTCGACCTTGAGCTTGGCCGAATACCTTTTCGGCCTTAGGCTTGGCCGAAGACTCAAAATAAGGTCAACTCATGGAGGACACCTGGCAGATCAAAATATCTATTACACAATGATTACCACATCTAATTAAAAAAGATTAAGGCTAACTGAAACGTTACCCATCTCCCAAGATAGAAGGCCCACCAGGCTCAAATGTGTCACTATAAATACACAGGTGATGGGACATAAAGAAGGTACGATTTATTCCATATAAAAGCACTTATTGCTCTACACCGAATACTCACTTTATCGTCGGAGTGCCTTTGTAGGTACCCTCCCCACCCGCCGGAGATAGTGTTCGGTTGGCACCGAAAACTTAGAAGATCAAGAAGGAGGAGCGACAAGAGTAGAAGATCAAGAAGGAGGAGCGACAAGAGTAGAAGATCAAGAAGGAGGAGCGACAAGAGGAGTGTTTCTACGCAGGAACATTTTGGCGCCCACCGTGGGGCCGAAACCAGAATGGTTCTCGACCCTGAAGCAAGATGGCAACAACAAGGAGTCAGCAGGAAAACGTAGCTGACCACCCCTTCGGGATGCCCCGCGACACCACTAGACAGCAAACTAATCGGAACGAGGAAGGAATGGAAGAGTCATATGTGGACCGGTCCCAACAACCCAACCCGTCGTCGGCCATCGAGCAACTGAAGGCCGAAATGATGGAACTCAGGAGGCTCCGAGAAAAGAATGCCCACGAATTATCGGTCCTGAGAAGAGAGAATGCTGAGCTCAGAAATGACAATCGGTCATGGCACCCATCTCATGATACCCCCAACACTAAATAAACCCGGGACCATGGGGAGTCGTCTGGATGGTACAAAGAAACGAGGAATCCTAAGCCCCCAGCAGGAGTAACAACTACTACTCTCGATCATCAACGATGACAAGGGAGGACTCCGTTTACCCTAGACATTGTCGGAGCCCGTTTACCCGACAATTGGAAAAACTTGACCCTGGAGAAATATGACAGAACCGCCAATCCAAAAGAACACCTTGATGCGTTCGTTACCCAAGTCAGTTTGTACACAGAAGATGAGCAATCATGTGTAAAGTCTTCCCTACTTTGCTGAGAGGACCAGCGCTCAATTGGTTCACGAGGCTTCCCCCCGGATCGATAGACTCGTTCACGGCCCTATCCTCCCGGTTCGTGATACAGTTTGCCACGAGTCATCCTCATCAGCTCACGTCAATCGCATTGGTTAACATCCGCCAAGAAAAGAAGGAACCTCTGAGAACTTTCATGGAGAGGTTCGGAAAGATGACATTATCTATTCGTAACTTGGACCCGGCCGTGGCGATGCATCACTTAACCACAGCGTTACGGCCCGGGCCCTTCGTCAACCTGTGTAAAAAGCCACCCCGAGACCTGGACGACCTGAGGCAGAGAGCCACAAAGTACATGTAGATGGAGGAATTGGCCGAGTTTCAAAATCAAAACTGGCCCGACCTATTTCTCGCCAAAAAAGAAAGTGACAAGGAGCCTCCCAAACCCTTCCCCTGGGACATAACTGATTGTGAGAAGAATAACAGGGGTCCAAGGTATATGCATTATACACCGCTCAACACCAGCAGGGCCAAGGTGTTGGAACAGGCCTTAGCCACAGAAGTCCTAGCTATTCCTCGAAGAGCTATGACCCCGCCTCACGCTGATAAGACGAAAGCATGCCAGTTCCACCGGAATAGGGGGCACACTACTGAAGAGTGCTCTGCCCTTTGGGATCACATCGAAGACCTCGTCAAGGCCGGCCATCTTCAAAACTTCATTCGATCGACAAATAACAGAAAAAATGACTACTACCCTGGCATGGGGGAGTACAGAAGGGACAATAGAGATCGGGCACCTCCGCGGAACCAATCCCGTGAGCGCAGCAGGTCCCAAGATAGAAATAATCAGCGAGACCGTAATCAGCCTAGGCGAGTGATAAACACCATTGCTGGAGGCTTTGCGGGAGGAAGAAGCTCATCTTCGGCCCAAAAGAGACATTTGAGGGCCATCAAGTCGGTCAACGCTATAGGATGGGCGTCCCCCATTCGTATGCGCCCTATAACATTCACTGACCAAGATTTCCAAGGCATTGACCCGGTGCAAGATGACCCGATGGTCATCAGCATAGAGATCAACAATTGTATTATGAAAAAGACTTTGGTTGATCAGGGGAGCTCGGCAGACATCTTGTACTAGAAGACGTTCGAGCAACTTGGCATCCCGAAATAAGAGCTGACGCCTTACGATGAACCCTTGGTAGGGTTTTCGGGTGAACGAGTAGACACTCGAGGAACGATAGACTTGTATACCTACTTCGGAGATGACCAACGTAGACGAATTAAGGTGCGTTACATAGTGGTGCACGCTAACACTTCATACAACATTCTGCTAGGCCGACCCTCGCTGAACAAGCTCCGAGCCATCGTCTCCACCCCACATTTGGCTATGAAGTTCCCATCGGAGGAAGGGACCATCATCACTTTGCACGCCGATCAGGAAACGGCACGCGAATGTTACTTCGCCAGTTTAAAGGTACAGCCAACTCCAAAGCCAAGACGAGATGTCAACGTCATCGGCGAAGTTGGCCAACCAAAATTAATTGAAGGCCTAGAACTTGATCCAAGGATGGAGGATGAAGATAGGGTCGAACCTATAGAAACAAGGATTCCGTTCCAACTTGGAAAGAATGAAGAACAGGTCACTTTTTTGAGTTCTCAACTATTTGAAGTAGAGGCTAAAAATATTAAGCAGGTCCTATGAAAGTATTCAGACTTATTCGCTTGGACTGCAGCGGATATGTCGGGCATCGATCCAAGTTTTCATTGCCACCGTCTCTCAGTATGCCGAGACGCCAAGCCCATCGCTCAAAAAAAAGAAAAATGGGTGGAGAAAGGGCCCAGGCGATAAAGGAAGAGACCGCCAAACTACTCCAAGCAAAATTCATAAGGGAAGTCAAGTACTCCACGTGGTTGGCCAACATGGTGATGGTCAAGAAGGCAAATGGGAAGTGGCGGATGTGTACAGACTACACAAATCTGAACAAAGCGTGCCCAAAAGACGCTTACCCTTTACCTCACATTGATGCATTGGTTGACGGAGCGGCCGACCATCAAAGATTGAGATTCCTGGATGCATACTCGGGGTATAACCAAATACCCATGTACCCGCCTGATGAAGAGATAACAGCATTCATCACCTATTCAGCGAACTTCTGCTACAAAGTAATGCCCTTCGGTTTGAGAAACGCCGGTGCCACCTACCAGAGACTCATGGACAAAATTTTTCACCACCAAATAGGGACATGTCTAGAGGTATACGTGGATGACATGGTGATCAAATCCACTTCAGCCAATGACCACCTAAAAGACCTCGGCATGATCTTTAATGAAGTGCGATGACATCACATGCGACTAAATCCGATAAAATGCACCTTTGGGGTAGCCGGCAGAAAATTCTTATGATTCATGTTGTCAAAAAGGGGTATAGAAGCCAACCCCGATAAATGTCAAGGTATTATCAATATGCAAAGCCCTCGTAACATAAAAGAAGTACAGCGGCTTGCCAGACGCATCACTTCCTTGGCTCGTTTCCTTCCCTGCATGGCTGAGAAATCAAGGCCCATAATGACCTTACTGAAGAAGGCTACAAAGTTTCAATGGAATGACGAATGTGAGTCAGCTTTTCAAAGCTTTAAGATAATGCTCACAACTCCACCATTGTTGACCAAACCGGACCCTCAACTGGACATGATAATATACATATCGGTGTCAGACAAAGCCATCAGCTCAGTCTTGGTACAAGAGAAGATGGAACAGATGCTGGTGTACTTCGTCAGCCGAGTGCTACAAGACGCCGAAACAAGATATCAGCATCTCGAAAAAATAGTGTTAGCCCTTGTACATACCGCCAGGCGCCTACGACACTATTTTCAGAGCCATCGGGTGCTCGTCCGAACAAATAGCCCAATCACTAAGGTCTTGCAGAAGCCAGAATTGGCAGGGCGAATGATCGCTTGGTCCATCGAACTTTCATAATTCGATATTCGTTTCGAACCAAGAGGACCCATCAAAGGGCAAAGCATGGCCGATTTCGTGAATGAATTCACACCACAAGTGCTTCCTGGGTCTCACCTTTGGACCCTACATATAGACGGATCATCAAACTAGGAAGGCAACGGCGCTGGCATCATTTTAGAAGGTCCGGGTAAAGTTGTGATCGAGCAGTCACTACGATTCGACTTCAAAATATCCAACAACCAAGCCGAGTATGAGGCCCTTCTAGCAGGACTGCGGTTAGCATAGGATCTGGGCATCACCAAAATACAGTGTTGGAGTGATTCACAAGTAGTGACAGGGCAAGTCAACGACACTTTCCAAATCAAAGAGCCAACACTACTGTTATACTTTCATGCTTTCCAAAAGCTGAAAGGCGACTTTGAAGATGTCCAAGTTAAGCATACACCCCGAGAACTCAATACGAGGGCTGATCAGTTGGCTAAGCTGGCCAGCAGCAAAAAGGTTAGCCATTTGCGCAGCATGATACAACAAGAATTGCAGAAGCCAAGTATCACCCAAGCCGAATGTTTGCAAGTTCAGCAAGAAACACCCAATTGGATGACTGGCATAGTCAAACACCTCGTAACCGGATCATTGCCCACTGATCCCTTGGAGGCAAAGAAAATGAAAATCGTTGCGGCTCGATATACCTTAATCGCTGGGGACTTGTACAAGAGAGGGATTTCGTCACCACTACTAAAATGCTTAGCACCAGAACAGGCACACTACGTGATCCGGGAAATCCACGAAGGCATATGTGACTCACTCGGGAGGCCGAACCCTTGCAACTAAGGTCATCCAAGCTGGATACTACTAGCCAACACTGGTGACCGACTGCACCAAATTTGTTCAACAGTGCAAACCCTGTCAACAACATGGGTCTTTGAGACACCAGCCCCCCGAAGGGTTCCATTCCATCGCCACTCCCTGGCCATTTTCTATTTGGGGTATGGAAATCCTGGGACCCTTTCCACCAGCGAAAGGCCAAGTAAAGTTTCTCCTTGTGGCAGTAGATCATTTCACTAAGTGGATTGAAGTGAAGGCAGTGGCCACCATCACGGCTAACAACGTCCAGAAATTCTTCTGGAAGAACATCAATACCCGTTTCAGAATCCCATATGCTTTAATCACGGATAATGGCTTACAATTTACAGACTGTCGTTTCAACGAGTTCCTGTCTGGATTAGGCATCAAGCACAAGATGACCTCTGTAGAGCATCCTCAATCCAATGGGCAGGCAGAAGCGGTGAACAAGGTTATCCTTAAAGAATTGAAGCGACGCCTCGGACAAGCTAAAGGGACATGGCCCGATTATTTGCCTGAAATCCTATGGGCTTACCGTTGTACCCCACAAAGTTCGACTAGGGAAACCCCTTTTCGGTTAACCTATGGCACAGATGTTATGATTCCGGTGGAAGTAGGAGAACCCTCCCTAAAACAAACACTATTCAACGAACAAACCAATGAGGAAGCGCTAAACGTCGAACTGGATTTAGTCGAAGAAGCACGCGACCAAGCCCTCATCAACATGGAGGTTTGCCGAACTAGGTTAATCAGAAAGCATCAAACAAAGGTCAAGCCACGATAATTTCAACCTGGCAACTTGGTTTGGCGAGTCACAGGAGAAGCCATCCCTCGGACATGGAACGCAACACATTTGAAGCACTATTTTAGTTAGCAAACACAATGTAATTGTTTCGGTTCACTCTTTTCCTCTCCTCAGGTTTTCCCCTCTTAAAAAAGTGTGAAAAGAGGTTTTCCTGAGAAGAGGTTTTTAATGAGGCACCAAATCAATGAAACAAGCTCTTTTTCAAGAATCTTTTATCCACTCAGTCTAATTACAAGTCGAATACATACTTCCCTCCCGAGCTCCTTCGCTCGGCCAAGGTTGAAAGAACAATTCCCTCCCGAGTATAACTACTCGGCCAAGGATGAATACTTCCCTCCCGAGCACCCTCGCTCGGCCAAGGTTGAAAGTACAATTCCCTCCCGAGTATAACTGCTCGGCCAAGGATGAATACTTCCCTCCTAAGCACCCTCTCTCGGCCAAGGTTGAAAGAACAATTCCCTCCCGAGTATAACTACTCGGCCAAGGATGAATACTACCCTCCCGAGCACCCTCGCTCGGCCAAGGATGAAAACTTAATGCCTCCCGAGTGTACCACTCGGCCAAGGTTGAATTACCAAATCCCTCCCGAGTACCCACTACTCGGCCAAGGACTAATACTTAATCCCTCCCGAGTACCCACTACACAGCCAAGGACCAACCACTCAATCCCTCCTGAAAGATCTTCTAGGCCAAGGTTGAGTATCTGAACCTTAACCGAGAGATCAAACGTGAACACTTGATCCTTATCAAGTACACTTGCTCGGCCAAAGTAATTCGTCTCGGGCAAGTTAACGCTTGCAAAACTCAAAACTACTCGTACACGAGTACTGAAACCCGATCAAGTTAAGCGCAAGCTTGAACTTTATACGTGGAAGATTCAAGTTATTAAATTTAACCGAACCAAGAAGAAAGAATAGAATAACCGAGATAAAATCCAAAATGCATGAAACTCATTAGAAGGGCTCTGAGGCCAAAGTGGCACTATTGGCCGAGAGGTACAATGATCAGGAGGCACTAATGGCCCAAAAGAATCACAAGTAACAAAAAGACCCTATACCTATACATCATCAACAAAAAAGATGTACAATCCAAAAAACAAAAAAGCCTAATGCCAAAGCCCATCAATCGGCATTAGTGGTTTGCTCGGTCTCCTCATCGTCGTTAACAGTGGCGCCGAGATCCTCTGGGGCAGCCGAGCGAGGTGGAGCCTTTTCGTCTGGCTCAATGTTGTCGGGGGCATCAGCAAAGTCCATGTACACCCCCTGGAAAAAATCTTTGCTCAACTCGAACTCGAAGCCAGCGGGAAAGGTTCCAAAATGAGTTGCTTGCCGGACGGCATGCCAAAAGCCATCCTCGTTCTCTTTAACTATTTTATTTTCACACGCAGTCCGGAAAGCAGCAAGAGAAGCCTCGGCATCGGCCTTGGCTTGTTCTTCCCGAGCAGTGATCTCCTCCACTTCTCAGACCCTCATTCGTTCGGCGTCCTCTGCCGTAAGGGCTCGGCCCTTCATCTCACCAAGAGCCTCCTTCAGCCAAACCACTTCGGCCCCAAAGCAAAATTCTCATTGGAAGTGGCCTCGTGTGCTTCGACCGACTATTGAAAGGCTGCTTTGGTCTCCTCCAAATTTTTCCTTAGATTATGCACATCGGCCATAGGCTTTAAGGCCAACTTCCAGAGTATGGCGGTCGCCCTCACTAGCAACTCACACGCCATAGCCCATTGAGCCGAAGGGGTGGCAGAATCAAGCATGCGGTGACCCTAGTCAGACAGTAAGTCCGATCACATCATACGGGTCGGCCGGATCTCTTCAGAAAGAAAATCCTTCACAACAATGGCTGAAGGAATGGCCAAATCCGTTGGAGGACTTCCTGCCCGATGCTGCTTGGGCCGAGTGGGTTCTGCGGCAGATGCGTCGGCCTTCCTCTTACCCTTGTCTTTTTTCTTCTTCCCTAAAGGGTCAGGAAGAGTAATTACAGGAGGAGTGGGCCGAGGAACAGTCATAGTGTTTGGCTGTTGATCCACAGCCACAGTACGATGGGCGTCGGCGGAGGTCCCCGCCGGAGCCCGATTCCTCATTGCCTGATGATACGATAGACCAAGACCTTGCTGAGCCATCCAACCTGTAAAAAGCAACAAGTCACACATCAACCTAACAAGAACAATCAACAAAAAGCACAAATACATACCCTCCAAGTCAAAGCGAGGTCGAAGTGATTTGGGCAATAGCACGAGGAACCGGGCCGGGATCCCCTGAGGTAATCCGTTTAGGAATATTGACGCCGCAATCTAGGCCTCGGTCAACATCTCCAAGGGAAACTCATCATATTTCCGAGGCTGCATTGTCCAGTAAAAGGGGAAAAGAGGTTTTTTATCGGCATCATAAAAATAATCTTGGCCGACAACGGGGTCTATCATTACCTTCACAAACCCCGATTTGAACCCTTAAAGGACGAGGTAAAAGGCCTCATTAGTGGTATTTACAAAGGACCCGGAACGCCTGCACGTACGCCCACCCGTTCGGATGCAACTGGGTCGGCACCATGTTCAACACTCTAAGTACCCCCACTAGAAATCATCTAACGGAAGAGACACCCCAAGCTCTCGGAAAAAACACTCGTACATATAAAAATAGTCCACCTGACCCTCTTGCTTTGCAAGAAACACCAGGTCTAGCCCCCTAGGGCCTTCGGCCGAGCATTGGCGCAACTTGACCGGATATGGATCTGCATCCTCCTACCGAGCTAATACACACGCGCCGACGAGGCGCTCCACGGCACTCCTCTCGTGAAAACACGAGCAATATGCCTCCACCTCCCCGTCGACCCACTCATACCCAGGAACCTCACACGGGGGAAATTTCAGCCGATAGTCCCCAGGACTCATTTCGGCATCCGGAAGATCCGAGTCCGACGACAAACTCTCCGATCCCCCATTATTAGAAGGGCCCAACCGAGGAGAACCCCCCATCTCGGCCTTTACATTGAAGGCCAAGATCTCAGCCTTGGCATCACGGGTCGAAGCCCTCACACTGGACGACGACCCTGAAGATAACTAAACTGTCTCGACTGCCATCAAATCACTTCACTAAATCGAAAGGCTAGAACCTACCTTTTTACAATTACCACTCGGTTTGCAAGCCAGTGAGGGTATCGGGGGCAGACTAATCAATAACAAGGAAGCACAAGCCAAAGCTACGAACCCACCCACTCTATATATAGGAAAACTTCCCAGAATCCCAAAAGCCCCTCATTAATGCCTCTGGAAACGAAAAGATACCAATCAAGGGCTCGAAACCCTAGGGCAGTTTCTCATGCAACGGTCACTATCTTCAAGGGTCACGACTCCCGATTCGTTTACAGAAACCCTAGAACACCAAAAACAACATTCAAACCCCTTCTTCTTTCATCCTAGGGCTTGGGGGGGCAGTGTACTAGTGAACACCCCTTCGGTCGGATCATAGGCCGAAAAGGGAACCTAAACCAACAAAGACCACACCCTTGTTACGCCTTCGGCTTAGAACCTGGCCGAGTACACAAAAAGTGAATGAGGACACCAACGACTGATCACAAGCACCCCATGGGCCTCAAGCTTGGCCGAATGAATACCTCTTCGGCCTCGGGCTTGGCCAAATACCTCTTCGGCCTTGAGCTTGGCCAAATACCCCTTTGACCTTAAGCCTGGCTGAAGGGAGGAACAGTACTCCTCGACCTCAAGCTTGGCCGAATACCCCTTCGGCCTCAAGCCTGGCCGAAGGGAGGAACACTACTCCTCGGCCTTGAGCTTGGCCGAATACCCTTTTGGCCTTAGGCTTGGCCGAATACCACTTCGGCCTCAAGCCTGGCCGAAGGGAGGAACACTACTCCTCGGCCTTGAGCTTGGCCGAATACCCTTTCGGCCTTAGGCTTGGCCGAAGACTCAAAAGAAGGTCAACTCATGGAGGACACCTGGCAGATCAAAATATCTATTACATAATGATTACCACGTCTAATTAAGAAGGATTAAGGCTAACTAAGACGTTACCCATCTCCCAAGACAAAAGGCCCACCAGGCCCAAATGTGTCACTATAAATACACAGGTGATGGGACATAAAGAAGGTACGATTTATTCCATATAAAAGCACTTATTGCTCTATACCGAATACTCACTTGATCGTCAGAGTGCCTTTGCAGGTACCCTCCCCACCCGTCGGAGACAGTGTTCGGTTGGCACCGAAAACTTAGAAGATCAAGAAGGAGGAGCGACGAGAGTAGAAGATCAAGAAGGAGGAGCGACAAAAGGAGTGTTTCTACGCAGGAACACAATGCATGAACAATCAACAGTTTTGATCATATTCTTGAAATCGTCTCTTGAAATCTGCAGCAATTTTCATTTCTTCATCTTTGCTATGTTTGCGATTCCTCCAATCAGCATTATATGCCATATCAAGCAACCCGGCCAGAACCTGATTCATGTTTACAAGTGTAAACTCTTACTAGTAAATACAAAGATTTTCTCTCCAAAAAAAAATACAAAGAGTTGCAATCTTGTAACAAAAACATCTAATCATTGAATACCTCTTCTTAAAAAGGAAATTGTTCAGAAATATATTGATACGATTCTATATTTGCTCAGTGCATCCCTATTGGACAGGTACCTCACGACCAAATTAGGTAGGAAATCTCTCTTTCTATTCAACATGATGCAGCAGAATTGTGCCACCTGGGATTTGAGCATAGAACAAGCTTGAATCCCCATCAATTTGCGTCTTTAAAAACTCTCTTCCATCAGAAATGCTATCAACTGGGTTGCATTAAAGACCAACATAAGAATGTAGCAGAATATAAATAAAAAAACCTCAAAAAAATGTAGAGCATTTTCAAAATAAATAAATTGAAGTTTTTTTTTTCAAGTCAGGTAATCAATGACTGAGAATTGGTAATGAGGCAATGAAAAACAATAAATTTAAGGGGAAATAAGGGTTAAGAACTAAATGGATCCAGGTCTGAAGCAAACCACATAAGCAATGGAATATGAAACATGCTCTGAAGAATAATACTTACATTTCTTGGCCACAAATTTAAATCCCAACTTCTGTGCAGCTAAATTGAAAACTTTTTCAACCATAACTACTTTCGAAGATGGAATGGGAATGGCCTACACAAAGGGTAGAGACTCGATAAGAGACAATCTAAAGTAACAGTCAATCAAATAAAAATTGAACTAATATAATCTTCCACGATAGAGAAAAAAAAAAGAAAACTAATTAACAAACTACTGTTGATAGAGCTGAAAATAGCTAACCAACAAAATGTTGAAAAGATTGAACATCCAAAGTGGAATTAGGCAAATTATAAAAGGGGAAAGTGGACAGGCAAGAAAGATGGGAAGAGGGGAAGGGAAGCCAGCTCATTAATTAACAAAGAGCAAAGTGCAAAGATCGTTCCCTTTTGAGAATTTCAACTATCAATAGAAACTTCTACCTGAAGATTGGCATGAGTGCCACGTATGGAGGCCCACTCAAAAAAGATAAATTCCTTCTCTTGGCTCTTGCAGTAACTCTTGAGACTATTCTGAAACCTAGAGAGTTCAATTTCAAATTTAGAAGACAGATAAGGTACTAGGCATCTACTTAGCTTATATACAACATGAGATGAGAAGTAACTAACTAAGAACCTTGATGGCCTCGCTCCCCCTGCTGAGGGCACAGTAGCCTTTCATGTGGTGTTGTAGAGGAAGCAATCGAGCTTGAAGCCCTCGCGGTGGAGGACGGCGACGAGGCACGTGGCCTCTCGGAGGTTCTTGGAGTTGCAGACGTTGTAGATGAGGATGGTGTAGGTGACGAGGTCGGGCTTGAGGGCTAAGTCGCGGCGCATCTCGTCGATGAAGGTTTATACGAAGGAGAGGGGGCAGGACTTGCAGAGGTGCTTGAGGAGGTGGTTGAAGGTGAAGGTGTCCGGGGGCAGTGCTTGGAGGCGAATTCCCTGAGCAATTGCATGGCGTGGTCGAGGTGGGAGGTGGAGCAGAGGGCCCAGACAGTGATGTCGGCGGTGGCGGTGTCAGGGGTGAGGCCGGAGGAGAGCACGAGGATTAGGGTTTGGTGGATGGGGGAGAGGGATTGGGAGTGGGAGGAGGCAGCTAGGTTTACGTTGCTGATGAGGGAAAGGGGAAATTAGGTTCTCATTTCTACATCGGTCATGACCAAGACCGATGTAGAACAACTCCCAAATTTCTTTTCTACATCGGTCATAAGTAAAATCGATGTAAATATGTTTTTATTTCTATTTATTTACAAGTTTGCCACCGCGTTTATCATTTACATCGGTTCTACTAGAACCGATGTAAATATGACGATGTTAAATAGTGTTTTTGTAGTAGTGAATGCACGTACCTTAGTGTGAATTAGGGTTTATCTGGGCCCTGGGCCTGAGATCGGTTGTGACCTATTTAGATAGTGGCCCTTCGTCTTGGCCGATGTCATGCGGCGCATATCTAATGTCACTCTGCGATGTGATGCTGAGCTCAAGCTTGGCTTCGCGATACGGATAGTACACTAGCCCCCGAGCTCCGAAGACCATGGGTCGAGGAGTTAATACCGAGTTCAGTCAAGTTATTTTATGATAAAAATTAAACTTATATCGTATTATTTAAAAAAAAAAAAAAGGAAAATTAAAAGAGCCTAAATTAATGAAAAACCCAAAGGGCCATGTTACTATTAATGACATAAAAAAAAATAATAACTAGCCCACATGCAACAAGCCGGCCCACAAGGTCAATTCAATTGAATGAAAAAAGAAAGGCTGATGATATATACACCTCCATTTTTTTATACATACGCCCCTTTTTTTAAAAAAAAGATATTAAATTCCTAAGTTATCCTTAATATTATTTGAAAAAAAAATATTTTGAAAAATATTTTTCGGAGGTGTGTTTGTACATAATTATGGAAAGTACTTTCCGGTATACTAAAATTACTATTCTGAAAAGAACTTTCCGCCAGAATAATTCTGGAAAGTACTTTCTGGAATACTAAAATTACTATTCTGGAAATAACTTTCCGTCGGAATAATTCTGGAAAGTACTTTCCGTAACACTAAAATTACTATTGTGGAAAGTTCTTTTCGGAATTATTGTAACAAATACATACACTGTTAATATTCCGGGAAAAAGTTTCCAAAATTATGTAAGAATTTCACTTTAAAAAAATTGTTTCTCCTTCCTTATAGATGTAAAAAATACTAATTTTCCACTCATTCTCCATCGTTCTCTACATTCAATACAAGGTAAAAATTAATATGTTAAATTACATTTTACATCTATAAGTATTTTTTGCAACTTTTATTTAATATTACTTGTGCACAACAAAAATAAATAAATAATTGATTTTTTGGCATTATTTGGTTTGACAGTGGATGACAAATAGTGGATGATGAAGGGTGGATAAAGGTATATTGTAATTTAAATTTGTCCATACTTTCATAATATTTGTTCATACTTTCAAAAAAGAAACTCAGAAGATTTTAGTGATACCAAAATTACTTTTTTGGAATTAGAAAATTTTTATTCCGGATATAATTTTTTTAAAGTGAGTTTCTTACATAATTTTGGAAATTTTTCTCTGGAATATTAACGTTGTGTGTATTTGTTACAATAATTCCGAAAAGAACTTTCCGCATTAGTAATTTTAGTGTTACGGAAAGTACTTTCCAGAATTATTTCGACGGAAAGTTATTTCCGGAATAGTAATTTTAGTATTCCGGAAATTACTTTCTGGAATTATTCCAGCTGAAAGTTCTTTTCGGAATAATAATTTTAGTATTCCAGAAAGTACTTTCCATAATTATGTACAAACACACCTCCGAAAAATATTTTTCAAAATAATTTTTTTTGTTCCAAATAATATTAAGGATAATTTAGGAATTTAATATTTTTTTAAAAAAAAAGGACTTATGTATAAAAAAATGGAAGTGTATATATTATCAGCCAAAAAGAAAAGAGAAAAAAATGCTCATTAAACCCAAAGCCAACAAGGGTTTCCCAAAAGGGAAAAATGAAGGGTCCTGCATTTAAGGTTAGTACGTGGCGACGACAATTAGTAGGATGGTATGTGAACGGCGACGAGGTGGGATACGTGCGACACAACACTAATGATGGTCGGAAGCAAATCGACAAACAATGTTGCTGTAGTCGATTGAACATGCAAAGAGAAGGGGAGAAAATGGTAGTAGAAGAGAGAGACTTGAAGGAGAGAAGATGTTGCTGCAAGAAATTGCCTCCAATTTCTGACAACAGTGCATGGTGGTTCATTAGAGCTACGTAACATGATCGAACATACACAAACACAGTACAAAAATAAAATGAAGGCAGGTATCACTGCCGTTGGACATCAACTCCATCGGCAATACATGATAGAGCCACTAGTACACAAAGGGTCTTTTATGTCGCGTATTTTGAGCCTTTTACGTCGCAAAAGGTTCCGATGTTAATACGGGAGACGTAAATTTACGTCGCCTCTGAAAGACGACGTAAATTTACGTCGGGGATTCTCTCAGACTGACGTAAAAAGGGACAAAAAACATGCCACAATTTTACAACGTGTGCCTCGACCTTACCCACACACGAGACCAACTAAGTACTTAGAGGAGAACAACAAGTTACCACTCCAAGGGTCAGCTTTCCAGGGAGGGTTTTCAACAAATTGGGCTCTAAGAGCACCACAACCGCTACATCCACACAATGGGATGAGGAAAATTTTGAAAACATCTCCTCTAGTCTTAGTGATCAACAGCTCAGCCTTACGGCCTACAACAGCTCAGCCAATTAGCAATAATAGCATACAACAAAGCTTAAACAACTTACATCTCAACATCATAATTCAGCATTATCAACTAGTCAGCACAACAATATTTAACATCTACAGCTCAGCTCAGCATATCTATCAGCGAATTTCTACTCATATCAGCTTAACATCAAATATCATCTCTACGCCCGGCGCGCTCATGGTCGCGCCCGGCGTGGCACAACCAGAGAGCATCAGGGCTAAGCGCGCCCGGCGCAATTCCCATTGCGCCCGACGTGCTAGGAGGCAGAGACCTCAGAAGGTCTCACACGCCTGGCGTGCAAATCCGCGCTAGGCGCAGGGTAAGCAAAGACTTCCCCAAAGTCTCGTGCCCGGTGCAATATCAATTGCGCCCGGTGCCACCTCTAGTAGAGACTCCCAAGGAGTCTCCATGCCTGGCGAGACAAGGTCACACCCGGCGTCACACTAGAAATCCCCAAGTAATGTCACTTACTGATATCGTGCCCAGCGCGGTCCAACCACGCCCGACATGGGCCATCTAGAGGCTCATACCCTCAAGCTCGCCCGGCGCATACACCACTGTGCCTGGCAGGCTTGCCCAATAGAGCCCTCTGGTAGTCATGCGCCCGACGCAAAGAACTGCGGTCGGCGTGATACCCAGCAGCAACCCTCAAACTTCAAAAATTTCTTCAAAACCTGCACAAAGTCAGCTTCCCAAACCCATGCAATCAGCCCAAAACATCACATTTTCATCAAATAACCCAAAAATCCCAGCTTTACCCACATTCAACCACAATCAAGAAAAACCCCAAGATTTTTCATCAAACCCCGGAAACCCGAAAAACCCCATATCCTTCAATCTCAGCTCAAAATCATCAAACACTAAACAACTAAGGAGTTCCTACAACTCGTTTTCAGCCAAACTCAGAATTACACTGGTGTTATTATAACCCTTCTTTTTTAAAATATTATTTTTATAAATTATAATTTAACATTTTAAATAAATTATTAATTAATTAACTTAATATATTTATTCATCTTAAATCTAAGATATAAAATTCAAAAAATATATTTATTCTTGTTTTATATGTTCTAATTATCAACTATTAATAAAATACTAATTTAAAATCTTATCTAATTATATTATAATATTTTCATATCAAATTTAAAACAAAATATTAGTATGCTATTTTTTATCATCATTAATTTATAAAAATAAAAAATTTTAAATGAAAATTTTTAATAATATTTATTTTTTTACCAAATATTTATTTTTTACTATAATCTATTTAGTTTAAAAGCATTTGCTAAGAGTTATTTGAAATAAACTTATATTACACTTAAAAGATATTGATCTATTTGAATAAAAATGAATAACAATGATAATAATAATAATAATAATAATAATTATATTAAATTTACTATAATATATTAAAATTATATATACTTTTATTTATCTTTTTTAAATATTAAACTTGTTGATTTATATAATAAAGTGAAATTTATAAGTTTATTGAAAGATAAATTCATATTCTATTTACATACTTTATTACAATTTTTTTAAAAAAGAAAATAAATTATTACAAATATTAAACTTTAAAATATTAAAATAAAAATAATTTACACATTTCGTTTTTACATTGTATTAAAAGAAAAAAATATATGTCACTGCTATCGGCGGGGAATACTCCAGGGACGAACAAAAAAAAAGAAAAAAGTATATATAATAAAAATTGTGAGAAAAAGAAAATCTTAAATATTATCTACAGAAAAAATTTCATAAGTAATATTTCGTAGATAATTAAACATTAGATCGGAAGCAGCACAACTCCCTTTAGTGCTGACTCGAACACCATCATGCACAACTGCAGTCTGTTACTGAGAATGAGCCAAAAGTTCAAACTTCTGTTCAAACTCTTTTTGAATATTCTTCAATCTCTCTTCAAACTTACTCTCCAATCTCTGCTCCATTCTCTACGACGTAAATTGGGTGACGTAAATACCCTTTTTTTCACTAGTGAGCTCACAATTATGGTTTGATTCATGCATAGGTTTCTTGACCAAAAAATTATGGTTTAAATATATTTGAGTACTCTTGAATTAATTGAATAATTTCTATCTTCAATAAAAATTAGGGAGTCTTTGGTGTGTTTGGATAAAGGATTTTAAAAATTTAAGAAATTTAAAATTATTGATATTTGAATTACCTTGATTTCAATTTCTATCATTTTAAAAATATTTTATTTGGATAAGTCAATTTCAAATTTTTTAAATTTTAAATTTTTAGTTTGAATATGATAATTTGATTTCACCATGATAAAATTGATTTTAAAAATATATTCATATATTGAGAATTTTAAATTAAGTTTTATAAAAATAAATATTAACTAATTTTAAAATATTTAATTATTTTAAAAATTAATATTAGATAATATTTAATAAATTTCAAAATATTTTTGAATGTTTAATAATTAAAAGAACGAAGAGATAAGAGATAAGATAAAATACATAAGTGAAATAAGAAAAATAAATATGAGAAATTTCAAATACTTACTTTTTTGGGAGAATTTGAAATTCTACTATTTTAAAGAATTTCACAAAAGTTTGGATTTCAAATTCTTTGTAAACTTTTCATCCTGTACTAGTAGGCACCTCCTCGGCCAGCTGATGGGCCGAAACAACCACCAAAACCTAAAGCATCACCCCTTCGGCCCTTGACTTAGCCGAATCCCCCTTCGGCCTTAGACTGGGCCGAAGCAGTGACAGGCCAAGAAGATAACCAGATAACTTTCCTATGGGGAACAAGGAAACTCCTTAAGTTGCACAGGATACCTTTCAGCCTTAGGCCTGGCCGAATACCCCCTCGGCCTCGCTCCAGGCCGAAAACCCCCTCGGCCTCGCTCCAAGCCGAACACTTCCTTCGGCCTCTACCCAAGACGAACACTCCCTCAGCCTTGCTCCTGGCCGAATACCCCCTCGACCTTGCTCCAGGCCGAACACCCCCTCGGTCTTGCTCCTGGCCGAATACCCCCTCGGCCTCGCTCCAGGCCGAACACCTCTTCGACCGCTGACCGAGCCGAATGCCCTTCTCGGCCTTACGTTAGGCCGAGTGCAGGGAAAAAGGACAAACCATAGTAGACACGTGGCAAATTAGATATTCATTATACAACAATTACCACACCTAATTAACAGAGATTAAGGTTAATCCCAGTATTACCCATCCCCCAAGATAGAAGGCCCCCTGGGCCCACACACGTCGCTATAAATTCACAGGTGATGGGACATAAATGAGGTATGATTTATTCCATATAAAAGCACTATCTGCTCTGTACCGAATACTTACTTGATCGTTGGAGTGCCTTTGCAGGTACCCTCCCCACCCACTGGAGATAGTATTCGGTCGGTCTGGAGACTTAGAAGATCAAGGAGAAGGAACGACAAGAGGAGTGTTTCTACGTAGGAACATTTTGGCGCCCACCGTGGGGCCGAAACCATAACGGTTCTTGACCCTGAAGTAAGATAGTAACTACGAGAAGTCAGTAGGAGAACGCAACCGATTACCCTTTCGGGATGCCCCGAGGCACCCTCATCCGGCAAACTAATTAGAACGACAAAATGGAAGAATCGTACGTGGACCGGTCTCCACAGCCTAATCCATCTTCAGCCATCGAGCAACTGAAGGCCGAAATGATGGAACTCAGGAGGCTTAGAGAAAAAGACGCCCACGAATTATCGGCTCTGAGAAGAGAGAATGCCGAGCTCAGAAGCGATAATTGGACATGGCACCCCACACACGATACCCAAAATCAGTCAACCCGGGATCAAAGTGAATCCTCGAGGTGGTATAAAGAGGTTAACATTCCTCGGCCATCAGATGGACCAACTACAATGACGCAAGAATGACGACAAGGAAGGACGCCGTTCACACCAAGCATTGCTGGGGTTCGTTTGCCCGACAACTGGAAAAACTTGACTTTGGAAAAGTATGACGGAACCGTCGACCCTGAAGAGCATCTTGACGCTTTCGTCACCCAGGTTAGCCTATATACGGACGAGGATGCCGTTCTTTGCAAAGTCTTTTCCACCTCTCTGAAAGGCCCGACGCTTAATTGGTTCACTAGACTTCCACCCGGGTCGGTAGACTCGTTCACATCCTTGTCCTCTCGTTTCGTGATTCAATTCGCCACGAGCCGACCTCATCAGCTCACATCCATCGCGTTAGTCAATATACGTCAAGAGAAAAAAGAACCTTTGAGAGCTTTCATGGAGAGGTTCGGAAAGATGACGTTGTCTATTCAGAACTTAGACCCGGCCGTAGCAATGCACCACCTGACCACTGCGCTGCGACCCGGGCCTTTTGTCAATAGCTTATGCAAGAAGCCACCCTGAGACCTGGACGACCTACGGCAGAGAGCCACCAAATACATGCAAATGGAAGAACTGGCCGAGTTTCGCAACCAAAACTGACCCGACCTATTTCCCGCTAAAAGAGAGCATGACAAAGAACCTCCCAGGTCTTGTCCTCAAGAAATAGCTGACCGACAACAGAATAACAGAGGACCAAGGTACACGCAATACACGCCGCTCAACACTAGCAGGGCCAAGGTGTTAGAGCAAGCTCTAGCCACGGAAGTGTTGGCTGTTCCTCGAAGAGCTATGACACCTCTTCGCGCCCACAAGACTAAGGCATGTCAATTCCATCGGAATAAAGGACACACGACGGAGGAATGCTCCGCCCTTCGGGATCGCATTGAGGATCTCATCAAGGTCGGCCACCTCCAAAACTTCATTCGCATGACGGATAACAGAAAAAACGATTACCACCCCGGAAGAGGGGATCATAGAAGAGACAATCGAGACAGGGCTCCTCCCCGGAACCGATCCCGCGAACATAGCAGGTCCCAAGAAAGAAACGATCAACGAGACCGCAATCAGCCCAGGCGAGTCATAAACACCATTGCCGAGGGCTTTACAGGAGGCGGAAGCTCGTCTTCAGCCCGAAAGAGACATTTAAGGGCCATCAAGTCTGTCAATGCTATAGGACGGGCATCTCCCATCTGTATGCCCCCTTAACATTCACTGACCGAGATTTCCATGGCATCAACCCGGTACAGGATGACCCCATGGTCATCAGCATAGAAATCAATAACTGCATTATCAAGAAGAAGCTAGTTGATCAAGGAAGTTCAGCGGACATCTTGTATTGGAAGACTTTTGAGCAGCTAGGCATACCGGAGCAGGAATTAACACCATATGATGAACCTTTGGTAGGATTTTTTGGTGAACGGGTAGACACTCGCGGAACAATAGACTTGTATACCTACTTCGGGGATGACCAACGAAGGAGGATTAAGGTACGTTACGTGGTGGTAACTGCTAACACTTCGTATAATATCCTGTTGGGCAGGCCCTCTTTGAACAAACTCCGAGCCATCTTATCTACTCCGCATTTGGCTATGAAATTTCCGTCGGAGGAAGGTACCGTCATTACCGTGCATGCTGATCAGAAAACAGCACGAGAATGCTACTTCGCCAGTTTAAAAGTACAACCAACTCCCAAGCCAGGACGGGATGTCAACGTTATTGCTGATGTTGCCCGATGAAAGCCAATCGAGGGCCTGGAACTCGACCCGAGAATAGAAGAGGAACACAGGGTCGAACCCATTAAAACGACGGTCCCGTTCCAACTCGGGAAGAGTAAAGACCAAGTCACTTTTTTGAGTTCCAAATTATCTGAAACAAAAGCCAAGGATATCAAATAGGTCTTACAAAAGTACTCTGATTTATTCGCCTGGACTGCAGCCTACATGCCGGGCATCGATCCAAATTTCCATTGCCACCGACTCCCAATCTGTAGAGATGTCAAACCCGTCGCTCAAAAGAAAAGAAAAATGGGCGAGGAGAGGGCCCAGGCAATAAAGGAAGAAACTACCAAGTTACTCCAGGCGAAATTCATAAGGGAAGTCAAATACTCCACTTGGTTGGCCAATGTGGTAATGGTTAAGAAGTCAAGCGGGAAGTGGCGGATGTGTACAGACTACACGGATTTGAACAAAGCGTGCCCGAAAGATGCGTACCCGCTACCTCACATCGATGCATTGGTTGACGGCGCAGCCGGTCATCGAAGATTGAGTTTCTTGGACGCATATTCGGGGTATAATCAAATACCCATGTACCCCCCAGACGAAGCAAAGACCACGTTCATCACAGATTCAGCGAACTTCTGTTATAGGGTTATGACGTTTGGCTTGAGAAATGTCAGGGCAACTTATCAGCGCCTAATGGATAAGATTTTCCGTCAACAGATAGGAACATGTCTGGAAGTCTATGTGGACGATATGGTGATCAAGTCCAATTCCGCCGCCGACCACCTGATAGACCTCCACACCATTTTTGATGAGGTCAGACGACATCGCATGCGATTGAACCCGGCCAAATGCACGTTCGGGGTTACCGGGGGAAAATTTCTAGGCTTCATGCTATCGAGTAGGGGTATAGAGGCCAACCCTGACAAGTGCCAAGCCATCATCAACATGAGAAGCCCACTTAATGTAAAGGAAGTACAATGCTTGGCCGGACGCATAGCTTCCTTGGCTCGTTTCTTGCCTTGCATGGCAGACAAGTCGCGGCCCATCATGTCTTTGCTAAAGAAAGCCACTAAGTTTAAATGGACCAACGAATGTGAATCGGCCTTCCAGAACTTTAAAGCAATGCTAGCAGCTCCCCTATTGTTAGCTAAACCGGACCCCCAGTTAGACATGATTGTATACCTTTCGGCTTCAGATAAAGCCATCAGCATGGTATTGGTGCAAGAAAAAATAGAACAAACACCGGTATATTTCATTAGCCGAGTCCTGCAAGAGGCCGAAACCAGATATCAGCATCTTGAGAAAACTGCTCTTGCTCTTGTACACATGGTCAGGCGCCTCCGACACTACGTCTAAAGCCACAGGATACTAGTCCGAACGGATAGCCCCATTGTCAAAGTATTGCGGAAACCTGAACTAGCCGAAAGGATGGTTGCTTGGTCCATTGAACTGTCACAATTCGACATTCGCTTTGAACCGAGGGGGCCTATCAAGGCCCAAAGCATAGCTGACTTCATCAATGAATTCACACCACCAATACTTCCTGAAACATACCTCTGGACACTACACGTGGATGGGTCTTCAAACCAGCAAGGCAGTGGTGCCAGCATTATTTTGGAAGGTCCCAGAAAAATTGTAATAGAACAGTCACTGCGGTTCGGATTCAAAGCGTCTAATAACCAAGCAGAATACGAAGCCCTTCTTGCAGGACTCAGATTGGCAATCGATGTCAACATCACTAAAATCCAGTGCTACAGTGATTCACAAGTGGTGACGGGGCAGGTCAATGGAACTTTTCAGATCAAAGAACCAACTTTATTGTTGTATTTTCACGCGTTCCAGAAGCTGAAAAGCCAATTTGAAGCTGTCCAAGTCATGCATACTCTCAGGGAGCACAATACTAGAGCTGACCAGTTAGCCAAATTAGCTAGTAGCAAGAAAACTAGCCACTTGCGCAGCATGATACAGCAAGAGCTGGTAAGCCTGAGCATCGATGAAACCGAGTGTCTGCAGGTCGACCAAGGAAGCCCCTACTGGAGGGATCCCATAATCAACCACCTTCTCACCGGGGAATTGCCGGAGGACTCCCTCAAAGCTAAGAAATTGAGAACCACAGCAGCGTGTTACACGTTAGTCGCTGGAGAATTATATAAACGAGGCATCTCCCACCCTGTATTGAAGTGTCTCACTCCCGAACAAGCGCACTACGTCATCCGGGAGATCCATGAAGGTGTGTGTGGAACTCACTCGGGAAGCCAAACTCTCGCGGCCAAAGTCCTTCGTGCAGGATATTATTGGCCAACCCTAGTCGTAGATTGCGCTGAATTTGTTCAACAATGTAAACCATGCCAACAATTTGGGCCGATCACACACCAACCTCCCGAAGAGTTGCACTCCATCACGGTCCCATGGCCGTTCTCCACTTGAGGAATGGACATACTCGGATCTTTCCCGCCGGCCAAAGCACAAATGAAATTCCTCATTGTGGTAGTAGATCATTTCACTAAATGGATTGAGGCAGAAGCAGTGGCCGCCATAACGGCCAACAACGTCCAAAAGTTGTTTTGGAAGAACGTGTCACACGCTTTGGGATCCCGTATGCATTGATCACTGACAACGGTTTACAATTCACCGATCCTCGCTTCAATGACTTCCTTTCAGAATTAGGCATCAAGCATAAAATGACTTCCGTTGAGCATCCCCAGTCCAACGGGCAGGCCGAAGCTGCCAACAAAGTTATCCTCAAAGAATTGAAGCGACGACTCAGGCAAGCCAAGGGCTCGTGGCCAAATCACCTACCAGAGATTCTGTGGGCATATCGCTGTACTCCGCAAAGTTCTACCAAGGAAACCCCCTTTCGGCTGACTTACGGAACCGATGCTATGATCCTAGTAGAGGTTGGAGAACCTTCTCTCCGACGACAACAGTTTGATGAGGAAACCAACAAGGCAGCTCTCAGCATAGACTTAGATCTTGTCGATGAAACACGTGAGTCAGCACTCGTCAACATGGAAGCTTGTCGAACCAGGGCAGCTAGGAAAATCAGAACAAAGGTGAAGCCTCGTCGTTTCCAGACAGGGGACCTAGTATGGCGGGTCACAGGCGAAGCAAGAAAGGATAAGACTTAGGGGAAGTTAGCGCCCAATTGGGATGGACCATATCGGGTGAGGCATGACTTGCAGAATGGAGCATACAAACTGGAAGAGCTCGATGGAAAGGCTATACCCCGCACTTGGAATGTGACACACCTAAAGCATTACTTTAGCTAAAGCATTTTCATGTAACTTGTTTCGGAGCACTCTTTTCCTTTCTCAGGTTTTTCCCTCTTGAAAAAAATTGTGAAAGAGGTTTTACTGACGAAAGGTTTTTAATGAGGCTCCACGTTAATGAAACAAATTCTTTTGCTCAGTCAATTCAATTTTTTTAGCATAATCAATTCACTCGAAATCCCTCCCAAGTACCTACTACTCGGCCAAGGCTGAATAAAGAATCCCTCCCGAGTACCAACTACTCGGCCAAGGTTGAATAAATAATCCCTCCCGAGTACCTACTACTCGGCCAAGGACGAATAAAGAATCCCTCCCGAGATACCCTCTCGGCCAAGGTTGAACGAAATCCCTCCCGAGATACCCTCTCGGCCAAGGTTGAAAGAAACCCCTCCCGAGATACCCTCTCGGCCAAGGTTGAACAAAATCCCTCCCGAGATACCCTCTCGGCCAAGGTTGAAAGAAACCCCTCCCGAGATATCCCCTCGGCCGAGGTTGATGAAAGCAATCTCCCCCGAGTACCAACTCCTCGGTCAAGGATGAACAAAGGTTCCTTCTCGAGAACCTACTATTCGGCCAATGATAACATTCCCCCCCCCCCCCCCCCCCC
>NW_017984108.1:223392-248080 GCF_000340665.2 Cajanus cajan | reverse complement strand
TGGACTGATAAAAGTTTCACAGAATTGTTGGAGTTATTGAAAGAGATGCTTCCAGAAGATAACACGTTACCTAATTGCAACTATGAGGCAAAAAAGATACTATGTCCAATGGGTTTGGAGTATAAGAAGATACACGCGTGCCCTAATAGTTTCGTATTGTATACAAATGATTTTACTATAGTGAAAGTGTGTCCGACATGTGGACTATCGCGGTTCAAAAAGAAAACTGATGGAAGTAGCGGTGAGGAAGAAATAGAGGGTCTCTCTGCTAAGGTCTTATGGTATTTGCCAATAATACCTAGGTTTAAAAGATTGTTTACCATTAAAGAGGATGCAAAAAACCTCATATGGCATGAAAATGGTAGAAAATGTGACAATTTTCTTTGACATCCAGCTGATTCTCCGCAATGGAAGAGGATTGATGAAACATTTCCAGAATTTAGTGCATAGTCAAGAAACTTGAGAATTGGTCTAGCTATAGATGGCATGAATCCTTATGGGAACTTAAGTAGTAAACACAGTTCATGGCCAGTTTTGTTGGTTATTTAAAATTTGCCTCCTTGGCTATGCATGAAGAGAAAATATATTATGTTGTCTATGATGATATCAGGACCCCGACAACCAGGAAATGACATAGATGTGTATCTTAGTCCATTGATTGATGACTTGAAAATGTTGTGGGAGACAGGAGTGGAGGTCTTTGATGCATATCGTGAAGAAAAATTTACTTTGCGTGCAATGTTATTTTGCACAATAAATGATTTTCCAGCATATGGTAACTTGAGTGGGTATAGTGTGAAAGGTCATTATGCATGTCCTATATGTGAAGAAAACACAAGTTATACCCAATTGAAACATGGGCAAAAGACTGCGTACACTAGGCATCGTAAGTTTCTTGTTCGTAGTCATCCATACTGTAGATTGAAGAAAGCATTCAATGGATGTCAGGAGGATGAAATTGCCTCGACACCGCACAATGGTGAAGAAGTATATCAGCGGGTGAAGAACATTAACATTGTATTCAGAAAGATGCAAAAGAAGTCAACTAAGAGAATTATCTGGAAGAAACAATCAATATTCGGTATCCACACTCATGGCAGCAAGAAGAAGATAGCACTCTGCCCCATTCCTCAACAATGATTCAGCTTGAACAGCTGAAATCAACAGCTCCTCCTCCTCTTGAGGAAAGATCAGCCTCCTATTGACACAATCTATAAGGATGCGATTAGCAGACAACCAATCCATCCCTAAGATTATGTCAATGTCCACTAAAGGTAAACAAATCAAGTTCACCTTATACCTCTTCTCATTCACAACAACAGGACAACCAACACACAACTCAGGAGTAACTACCGAAGCAAAAGCGGGCATCGACACTAACAATCTCAACCCCAAATCACACACCGGCACACCCAGCATAGCAATACAAGCATAGGAAATAAAAGAGTGAGAAGCTCCAGAGTCAAAAAGAATCATCACATCCTTACCAGCAACTTTACCCTTCCCTTTCACTAGATCTGAGGAAGTAGAAGCTTCAGCCCTAGTCAAAGCGAATACTCTCCCAGCAGTAGTGGGTCCATCACCTCTCTGAGCATCGCTCCTCTGAGCACCACTCCTCTGAGCATCTCTCTCCAGTCTGTATCTTTCAAGACAGTTGGCCAACTCATGAACCATCTAATGACACCTGAAACACCGGCTCTCCGTGTGTGGTTTAGGATGGGGACTAGTAGTGAAGCCCAACTTCTCAACCAGCCTAGTGCTACAACAGTTGCACCACGATCCACTATCAACAATGAGAGAACATGCATTATTTGAAACTTTGCATCTAGTATGATCAATCTTGGAAAATACAGATGCTCCCCTTAGTTGATGCATCAAGCCATCTATACGGGGAAGTGGATATTTGTTCTTAATGGTCAACTTGTTCAACTGCCGGTAATCCACACAAAGTCGACTACCTCCATCTTTCTTCTTCACCAACAACACGGGAGCACCCCACGGCGATACACTCGGTCGCACCAACTGCTTCTCCAACAGGTCCTCCAACTGACCTTTCAGCTCAACCAACTAGCAGGGGCCATCCTATAGGGAGCCACCGACATTGGTCTCGCACCTAGAACCAAGTCAATGCTAAACTCCATCTCCCTAATAGGAGGCAACCCAGGCACCTCATCAGGGAACACCTCAGCAAAATCCCTCACCACATCAATCTCAGCAATGACCCTCTCGGTATCCACACTCATGGCAGCAAGAAGAAGATAGCACTCTGCCCCATTCCTCAACAATGATTCAGCTTGAACAGCTGAAATCAACAGCTCCTCCTCCTCTTGAGGAAAGATCAGCCTCCTATTGACACAATCTATAAGGATGCGATTAGCAGACAACCAATCCATCCCTAAGATTATGTCAATGTCCACTAAAGGTAAACAAATCAAGTTCACCTTATACCTCTTCTCATTCACAACAACAGGACAACCAACACACAACTCAGGAGTAACTACCGAAGCAAAAGCGGGCATCGACACTAACAATCTCAACCCCAAATCACACACCGGCACACCCAGCATAGCAATACAAGCATAGGAAATAAAAGAGTGAGAAGCTCCAGAGTCAAAAAGAATCAGGTGGATCCTCATTCTGGCAAGGCGTCAGGCCCAAATGCTGTCAAGGTTAGGAGCTATTTGGGAGTCCTAGCTCGACGTCATGTTTCTATTATCATTCCATCATGGGATGACGTTGAGGAGGCTGACAAGAACCTCATGTGGCAGGATATTCAGGTATATACTTTCACATCCCTTCAATATTATATAACTTAAATACATTATTTATTATTTGTTGTTATTGTGATAACAAAATTTTGACATTCCCAACACTGAGGTCATGAGGAGGAAGATGTTATCTGCCCTTGCCACCAGGTGGAGAGACTTCAAGACTTTCTTGACACGGGAGTATGTATTTGGAGAGCGACAAAATGAGACTCCTTATCTAAAGTACCAGATCACTGATGAGGAGTGGATGCAATTTCGTGCCACTCGATTGGACCCTTCTTGGCAGGTTAGTTATTGATAACTCTTACATTTACACAAATACTTAAGGTATATTTTAATTAATCTCATTTTCTTTTTTGTATTATTGCAAGCTGAAAGAGTAGCTGCCCAAGAACGACAGAGCAAGAATGATGCACCCCATCTATTGTCAAGAGAGGGATATGAATTAAAAAAAATGATGAAGGCTATGGCAGAGGCAGCAGGGGTTGAGTCTGTTAACTGTGTGGAGTCACCTCCCCGCCATGAGATGTGGATAGCAGCCCGAACAAAATAAGATGGGCAAATGACTTATGAGTCTACAAGGGTCGTTGCTGATAAAATAGTAAGTAAAAATATACAAACTAAGACTCTTCATTTTAACTCATTTAATTCTAGTTTAGGGTATACTTATTGTTAATATGTTGCAGGAGGGTTTAGTTGAGCAGACCACCCAGGACTCATTTGTTTCCCATGATCGGGATGATATCCTCACAACGGCCATAGGAAGGCCAGAGCACGCAGGGCGTGTGTATGGTGTTGGTGGTTCTTGGAGTCACCGAGATTACTTTGGTGCACCACCATCAAGGAGTAGTACTGTTGACTCTTGCATGCAGAGAATGGAGATGCAATTTGAAGAGAAATTGAAGAACATTCGAGAAGAGTTTGAACAGAAGTTTGAACTTTTGGCTCATTCTCAGCAACAGACTGCAGTTGCTCATGATGGTGTTCGAGTCAACACTAAAGGGAGTTGCGTTTCTCTAGATCCCTCAGGACCCCTCCTCTGAGCATCTCTCTCCAGTCTGTATCTTTCAAGACAGTTGGCCAACTCATGAACCATCTAATGACACCTGAAACACCGGCTCTCCGTGTGTGGACAATCCTAAACCCACAAAACTCTGAATGTTAGTGGCAGGTCTTGGACGCTCCCACTGCAACACCACTCCACCTTAGCCGGATCAACAGCAATCCACTCAACTGAGATCACATGTCCCAAGAACTTCACCTCATCTAACCAGAACTCACATTTTGAAAGCTTAGCGTACAGCTACTTCACCTTCAAAATCTCTAGCACCAACCTCAAGTGCTCTCCATGCTCCTCCGAGGTCCTTGAATAAATCAGGATGTCGTCAATAAACACCACCACAAATTTATCCAAGAAGGGCCGGAAGATCCTGTTCATGTAATCCATGAACACTGTCGGGGCATTGGTCACACCAAACGGCATCACAACATACTCGTAGTGACCATACCTAGTCCTGAAAGCAGTCTTCGGTATGTCACCCTCCTTCACCTTGATCTGGTGATAACTTGACCTCAAGTCAATCTTGGAAAATACAGATGCTCCCCTTAGTTGATGCATCAAGCCATCTATACGGGGAAGTGGATATTTGTTCTTAATGGTCAACTTGTTCAACTGCCGGTAATCCACACAAAGTCGACTACCTCCATCTTTCTTCTTCACCAACAACACGGGAGCACCCCACGGCGATACACTCGGTCGCACCAACTGCTTCTCCAACAGGTCCTCCAACTGACCTTTCAGCTCAACCAACTAGCAGGGGCCATCCTATAGGGAGCCACCGACATTGGTCTCGCACCTAGAACCAAGTCAATGCTAAACTCCATCTCCCTAATAGGAGGCAACCCAGGCACCTCATCAGGGAACACCTCAGCAAAATCCCTCACCACATCAATCTCAGCAATGACCCTCTCGGTATCCACACTCATGGCAGCAAGAAGAAGATAGCACTCTGCCCCATTCCTCAACAATGATTCAGCTTGAACAGCTGAAATCAACAGCTCCTCCTCCTCTTGAGGAAAGATCAGCCTCCTATTGACACAATCTATAAGGATGCGATTAGCAGACAACCAATCCATCCCTAAGATTATGTCAATGTCCACTAAAGGTAAACAAATCAAGTTCACCTTATACCTCTTCTCATTCACAACAACAGGACAACCAACACACAACTCAGGAGTAACTACCGAAGCAAAAGCGGGCATCGACACTAACAATCTCAACCCCAAATCACACACCGGCACACCCAGCATAGCAATACAAGCATAGGAAATAAAAGAGTGAGAAGCTCCAGAGTCAAAAAGAATCATCACATCCTTACCAGCAACTTTACCCTTCCCTTTCACTAGATCTGAGGAAGTAGAAGCTTCAGCCCTAGTCAAAGCGAATACTCTCCCAGCAGTAGTGGGTCCATCACCTCTCTGAGCATCGCTCCTCTGAGCACCACTCCTCTGAGCATCTCTCTCCAGTCTGTATCTTTCAAGACAGTTGGCCAACTCATGAACCATCTAATGACACCTGAAACACCGGCTCTCCGTGTGTGGACAATCCTTGACAAAATGGGGTCTAGTACACCTGTAACATTTGAGAGTGGCACATCCACCCTGGCTCCCTCCTCTAGGGATTTACATTGTTATAATTTATGCTTTTTAAGATTTATATGTTATTTTCTTTTTATCATTCAATTTTGAAATATAATTTGAATTTGTATTCTGGACTACCTGGTTTAGGTTTTATATTTTGGACTATATATATGCAGGTTTTGGATATATCAAAAAACAATAAAAATTTAAAAAAAAATGCCAGATTTTTCGTCGGACTACACCATAGCCGACGTAAATTTACGTCGGACCTAGCACTGGCCGACGTAAATTTACGTCGGACATGGTGTAGTCCGACGTAAAATCTGGCATCTATTTTTTAACATTTGAATCCCTTTTTTACGTCGGTCATAGGGTTTAGGGTTTAATAACGGAGCCGTTTCTGACGTAAAATCCTTAAAATATCTAACGTTAAAGACCCCTTTTGTACTAGTGAAGGTAAGTTGCATCGAGCGTAAATTGTATGATGATTTGTATGCTACTTTGTGCATGATTTTGTGAACATGAATAGAAATATTAAGTCCATTGATGTATGATGATAAAGAGCATTCAAAAGACTAAATCAAACTATTATAAGAATTGTAGAAACATGTTTAATGGAAATAAACTAAATTCATAGTGTATAAAACAGAAAGACATATCCCCAATAACCCCGATGTCACAAGTATTAAAACTTCCCCTTCCATCAACTAAATTCCTCCAAAAAGAAAGTCTCTTACAATCACATATGAAAACAACCACAAGGAAAATGGAGGAGTGAGAACATATCTCACTTCGACTATTGATGTAGAACAAGGTCGGATAACAGCGCATAAACAAAAACACTTAAACAAAATATTCATAACATTAATCAATCCAGATACATGTATAGAATGGCAACCAAAGCACTACTTAACATTTCATATTGTAGCACATTACAACATAAACCACATTATAATTCAAATACAAACAACATGTTATGATTATGCAGGGAATAAACTTTCCTAACTATATGCATGTCGCACTAGTAAAACACTTTATCCCTACCCAAAGGTTAAGTAGTCTAGGAGTACATTTTGGGTCAAGTCATCACAGTACTCTCCCTTGGATATACTACTATGGTCTCATTGGGATAGTTGAGTTGCACAAGATCCATTCATGTATACAATGGGCAAGACTTTGGACTTTTTAAACCAAATTATCCCTAATGATTAATCCTCAAGCTTTTACACAAGGAGATCTTCTCTAACGTTATATTCCATATCATACGCATCACAAAACACTTATGTTAATGATGAATAACATTCAAACTCTCATGTAGGATCTCAATCACAATTTCATATCCACATAGTATTTCAAATCACAATTTCACTTCACTACTAAGGCATATTTATGCTTTTCAAATCACTTTCACATATTCACAATATTATAGGTTCTCCATAATGCATTCACATACTTTCTAGAATTCCAATTCCATGCACTTAATTCACATCTCATCCATAAGAATCATTTATTGTAAAGTTCACACATATACATTTATACAAAGAGTTTAGTTCTAGAAATAGGGTAGCGCTTGACAAGGCACACCTTATGCTCGACACACTCAAGGTTGCAAGCCTCTAGAAGGAGCACGTCCAACGTGATTCTTCTTGCACCCAACGAGATCACAACAAGGATCCCTTGGAGCTTTCACGCTTAATGTGACCAACCTCATGCTTGGCATGAACAAAGTCGCAAGAAATTTTGGCATGATCGTCATAAGGGGTAAACTGTGACTCTAGTGCTTAGCGGGCCCAAGCTGTCATCCGACGCAATATCACTAAAACAAATTATGCATAATTCACAATTCTTTCACATTCTGATTCTATCACTACTACAAATTTAATCAAGTAAGGGGCGTATAAAGTCTAATTAATCTCAAACTCAAACATGTAATTATCATTATTCAATTAGTTCTCCAATTAATGGTTTAGATACAACCTTAGGATCCTTTTGAGAACTCACAGGTACTCATAGATTCGTGATCACATTATTAACACAAATTTCACATTTATCATATATATACATTATTCAATTCACTACATTCACATATGACATATTCACATATGACATATTTGTTGAGATTCATGGATGATGAGTCAAACTCAGCTCTGAAGTTCTGAGAGTTTTGATGATAACAAAGGACACAAGCTAATAACAAAGGACACAAGCTAATCAAGAAAAGAAGACATGAAGATCATGAAAGAATACAATATGTAATAGAAGTAGCTTATATGTTGTGTTGCCTTGTTGAGTTTATTTTGCATGTGTATGCTTTGTGCATGAGTTAATCTTAATCTAAATTGACTAAGAGTGAGTATGATGATGATTCAAATAACTTGGAAAGTTTTCTAAAGTGTGAAATCGAGTTTTTGAAAACTAACTCAAAATAATCGATTATTATTAAATATAATCTATTATTCCAGCAAGAGGTTCAGGGAACCTTACTGTAATAATTGATTATCTGAGAAATAATCAATTATTCCAAGAAGTACTCTCTAGAATAATCGATTATCCAGCAAAATAATTGATTATTCTATTCTTGAGTGATTTCCAGAATTCATGAAGAACAAAATAATCGATTATTCTTAAAAATAATCAATTATCTGGGTCTGGAAAACTTTATAAATAGTTTTCACACTTTGAAACAAGTACAGATAGATGAACAGAGAATAGAAGATAGTAAAATTGATTTTGTGAAGTCTTTGTGACCTTCTTGGAGTGTTTTCTTTGTAAAACCAAGAAGAAAAATATTTTGTGAAATGCTTTGAGAAAGATCATCGTCATCTTACAGTCTTGGAAGAGAAAGACTGAGATTTGTCAAGAATTCATAGTCTGATTTGTTCAGCTTCCAAGTGAATTCATGTAGTGGGTTTCTACAAGAAGTGATTTCTTGGGTGCAAGAATTTGTCTATCTTAAGTGTTGAAGTGTGTGCATGTGTGGTATGCTTGTAAAACTTCTTCATTAAGATAGTGGAACAAATCTTGATCAGGTTATGATTGAGGACTGGATGTAGGTCACATGTGGAGTGGTTGAACCCGGATAAAATACTTTGCACCCTTCTCTCATCCTTATCTCTCACATTGAACAATCTTTAATTGAATGTTAAGATGGTTGGCTTTGATTAATATGCTTGTATGATTAAAATTGTTTAAACTGGAACATAAGCATTGTATTGCATATTAGTTGTTTTTTAAGCTAATTCAATAAAGATTAAGCAAGAATTCATATAAGAGTCATTCCCATTTACAAGAGGTTCAATTAACTTCATTGAAATTAATATTAGAAAAGTTTTAATTGAAATAAAGATCCTTAAACTCTAATAAATTTTTTAAGTGTTGATGAATCCAATTCACCCCCCCTCTTGGGTTGAGCCATTTTTTTTAATCAATATTCACATAAGGATCGGGTTTAATCCCTCACCTACATGCATAGGTACGCTTAGGATGGGACCAATCCTGTTATCTAATAGTTATCCCACACTCCAGAGCAAGGTTCTCACCCCTTTACCTTTATGGACGTTAAAATAAAGGTTTTGATCTTTGAGCTCCTCTCCGACCAACTCAAGTTCTCCCCCTTCTTCATGTTACAAATTTCACGATCAGATCAAAGTGAGGCAAACCTAAAGCAACTAATATATTTAAACAAAACCCTAATCCTCACCCGCACGCTTAACCCATCAACAAAAGCCAAAATTAATTATCCTTACTAATTCAAATTTTAAACAAATAATTTTTCACTAATATTTTATCTTATCACTTAGGATATATTATCTCTAATTAATTAATTAAAAAATATTTTATTAATTTATTTTTAAAAAAAGTGGGATGTTACATGTGATACTCAAGAAATCAGAGGAGGAATTGGTATCCCATTATAGTTATTGATCTAGTAGACGCATTGAAAATGTCAAGGTTGGTTCAACATGGTTATACGACTTAGATTGCTTAAGTGTGTTAGGAGATCTACGTAGGTGAATGTGTGACAACACATTAGTTGTAGTGTTTGCATATGATGTGGTTTGAGTTGATATTATTCATATGCATGGTGTGAATACCTTGTCATATGTATCATTTTGGTGAATGTATGAATTGTTTGGGTGTTTAGCTTTCAAACATGAGTTTTGTATGATGTTGTATGGTTTATATGTTGATGCATAGTATGGATGTTTTCTTTTTGTACTTGTATATTTATTTTAAAACCTAGTTTACACTTTCTTATTTTCCATGTGGATGGACTATGTGGGAAAAAGGATAGACACTAGAAGGGGGTTGAATAATGTCAATCAAAATCTTGCACTTTTTCATCTAGTAAGGTAGTAATGCAATAGTAAAGAGTGTTGGAGAAGAGGCAAATGAAACACAGTATTTTTATACTAGTTTGTCTCAACTATCACGACTACATCCAACTCAATCTAACTAGATTAAGTTCTACTATCTTACACAAGATACAAGTATTCTTTCAATAAGCCAATTTTGACTCAAACCTAAATATTCTTTGAATTATCTTTTCAAGCAATCTATCCCAAGTATTTTTTCATACAAAGTCTCTCCAAGCTTCAACACCAAGTATTATTTTACAGTCAAGTCTCTTCAAATTCAAGCAAGTATTCTTTTGTAGAAAAGTCTCTCCAAGCTCAAACAAGTATTCTTTTACAGTCAAGTCTCTTTGAGCTCAAACAAGTATTCTTTTACAGACAAGCCTACTTAACCCTATAACAACAATTATATCTGGGGTGAAGTTTTAAAGACATTGTTTTGACTTACAAACAAGATATGATACAACCAATAAAGAACAAAAGTCTTTACAAAAGAATGAACGATAATTTGTACAAAAGTTCTTCTAAAAATATTTCTCTAAAAGTTCTTTTAAAAATATTTTTTCAAAATTTCTTATTTTTTCTGATCATGATGCTCTTTATATATTAGTTTGTCTAGATGAAGATGGCCATTACAAAATCTTGAGGATTCCTCACTAGCTTACTTCGTTTGTCTTCAATACAAGTTCCTTGAAGTGAGAAGTATTCATTGATGCATTAAATGCTTGCAGTTAATGTGTTTCACAAAATTGTCACTTCTTATCTGATCAAGGAGACTACTTATAAATTTTAAGATACCAAACAAACTATTTGTAGCATGTATTAGTGAAGAGCAAGTTTTGCATCAACTTTTGCTGACTTTCTCTATGATTCAAGGATTGGTTTATCCTTAGTTCTTATGCAAAGCATGACTTCATTCACTTTAATAGATTTGTGAGTTTCAAAAAGTTTTCTTAGTTCAACCTGTTAAGAAATCAATTAAACATGTAACAAGTAATCGTTAATAATTATAAATGATATACATTTAAGATTTTATATGAAGTTAGACTATATGTTTCATCTGATGACACATCGTTTGTCTAACATTTTGCGTCTTATGCTTCATCTTATTTGTATTTTGCAAAAAAAAAATTCTCTTAGAAAAATATTCTATTTGTTAACATTAAAACTTGAAAGCTTGAGAGATCAAAAATCGTCTTTTGACTTAACAGGCTGCGATGATCATACTTAATATAATAATAGAGCAAGGATAGGTCTATAGAGGTGTGTGGCGGAGGTCATTTGGCGAATGGTGACTTTTGGTTGCCTTGGTGCTACTTTTGAGTTGTCTTGCATATATGCCACTTGACCAACACTTAGGTTATATATTTGATTTTTCCTAGATTATTGTACATAAATAATTTATATTTGTTTAGCTACTTCACTCTTATATGCATGATATATAGTATATATTCAAGTAATTATGAATGTATAATTCTAAGTAACTTAATTTCTGTTGCTAAATAATGATTCCACTAAATATAGAAAGCATAACAAATGATTACATATCTTGGAGAAACTTCTATTTTAAGCACAATAGGCTTGATTATGTAATTTTTTGGTCAATGCAAATCTTCTCGAAATGCTCAAAAAGAAAATTAAAAGATATTATAATTTTGCCTTCAAAAGTTAAATCGTCACTTCAAATCAAACTAATTTGTATGTAAAATCACTCTCAAAAAATAAGTTACACAGATATAGTGTCGTAAAAAAATTAAAATAATTAATTAAATCACATTTAAAATGTTTATTTTTATAATTAGATGTAAATTAGAGATAGACACGGTTCAGTGACTGAATGAGCTAATCAATCTGAATAAAAAAAAATAGAGAGAAATTAAAATTGTAGTTGATCCGAATTATTAATTTGATTTGAGTTATAAAATTTTAAATATGATAACATTGGTACGAGTATTATATTTGAGTTAGCAAAACTCAAACAAATTCAAATCAATCAAATTAATTTGTATGTAAAATCACTCTCAAAAAATAAGTTACACAAATATAGTATCGTGAAAAAAATTAAAATAATTAATTAAATAACATTTAAAATGTTTATTTTTATAATCAAATATAAATTAGAGATAGACACAGTACAGTGACTGAATGAGCCAATCAATAAAAATAAAAAAATATAGAGAAATTAAAATTCTAGTTGATCCGAATTATTAATTTGATTTGAGTTATAAAATTTTAAATATGATAACATTGGTACGAGTATTATATTTGTGTAAGCAAAACTCAAACAAATTCAAATCAATCAAATTAATTTGTATGTAAAATCACTCTCAAAAAATAAGTTACAAAAATATTGTGTCGTGAAAAAATTAAAATAATTAATTAAGTCACATTTAAAATATTTTTTTATAATCAAATATAAATTAGAGATAGACACGATTCAGTGACTGAATGAGCCAATCAATCCAAATAAAAAGATAGAGAGAAATTAAAATTCTAGTTGATCCGAATTATTAATTTGATTTGAGTTATAAAATTTTAAATATGATATCATGGTATGAGTATTATATTTGAGTAAGCAAAACTCAAACAAATTCAAATCAATTAAATTAATTTGTATGTAAAATCACTCTCAAAAAATAAGTTACACAAATATGGTGTCATGAAAAAATTAAAATAAGTAATTAAGTCACATTTAAAATGTTTTTTATAATCAAATATAAATTAGAGATAGACATGGTTCAGTGACTGAATGAGCAAATCAATCCGAATAAAAAAATAGAGAGAAATTAAAATTCTAGTTGATCCGAATTATTAATTTGACTTGAGTTATAAAATTTTAAATATGATAACATTGATACAAGTATTATATTTGAGTAAGCAAAACTCAAACAAATTCAAATTAATTTGTATGTAAAATCACTCTCAAAAAATAAGTTACACAAATATAGTGTCGTGAAAAAATTAAAATAATTAATTAAGTCACTTTTAAAATATTTTTTTATAATCAAATATAAATTAGAGATAGACACGGTTCAGTGACTAAATGAGCCAATCAATCTGAATAAAAAAAATAGAGAGAAATTAAAATTCTAGTTGATCCAAATTATTAATTTGATTTGAGTTATAAAATTTTAAATATGATATAATGGTACGAGTATTATATTTGAGTAAGCGAAACTTAAACAAATTCAAATCAACTAAATTAATTTGTATGTAAAATCACTCTCAAAAAATAATTTACACAAATATAGTGTCATGAAAAAACTAAAATAATTAATTAAGTCACATTTAAAATGTTTTTTTTATAATCAAATATAAATTAAAGATAGACATAGTTCAGTGACTGAATGAGCCAATCAATCCGAATAAAAAAATAGAGAGAAATTAAAATTCTAATTGACCTGAATTATTAATTTGATTTGAGTTATTAAATTTTAAATATGATAACATTGGTACGAGTATTATATTTGAGTAAGCGAAACTTAAACAAATTCAAATCAATTAAATTAATTTGTATGTAAAATCACTCTCAAAAAATAAGTTACACAAATATAGTGTCATGAAAAAATTAAAATAATTAATTAAGTCACATTTAAAATGTTTTTTTATAATCAAATATAAATTAGAGTTAGACATGATTCAGTGACTGAATGAGCCAATCAATCCGAATAAAATAATAGAGAGAAATTAAAATTCTAGTTGATCCGAATTATTAATTTGATTTGAGTTATAAAATTTTAAATATGATAACATTAGTACGAGTATTATATTTGAGTAAGCAAAACTCAAACAAATTCAAATGAATCCAAACTTATACTATTTTTTTAAAAAAAAAATATATCATGTAATTCCAAAATTTTATATAATTCAATAATTTTATGCTGTGTATTTATGTAATTCTATTTTATACTTCTAATTTTATTTTATAATAATTTTATATTTTATATCTTATTATTTTATTATTGATAATTCTGATAATCCTGATGAAACAAACTCAATTGTAATTGAAATGGTTCAATTCGGATTGAATTTTGTTTTAAAAACCTAACATTCAAAACAACCAATTTGTGTCCACCCCTAACATAAATTTATCCACGTAAATCATGACATATTTCTATACGAAATTAGAAACTTTTCTACATGAAATAGTTTTGTGTTTTTGTTAAGTTTATATAAATCATCACATTAGTCTGACTTTATCATATTACATTATTATTATCAGTATTATTAGCCATGTAATTCATTATAAGTATTTCACCAACATATTCAACTTCAATTTGAATTAAATTTAAATTAACTTGAGAATCATACCAAAAAAAATATCATTTAATGTATAGATACTTGCAAAATCTTACGCGATTATTTGATCTCTTCATAAATAAATAAAAAAATGCTGATCGCTTAATTTAAATATTTTTTCAAAGATTTTAATTATTTAAGTTAACAAACAAAATCATCCTAATATAAATTCAATATAAAGAAGAATGTTTGTAAAAAGAAAAAAAATTATTATTAAATTTCACCATTATTATTATTGTGATTACCTCTGTTTCCACTCTCACCATTACATGTTTATAACAAAATTTTAATTCCAACCGTTTATTATTTATAAAATTCAATAGTTGTTAATGGTTGTTTTCATTATGAAGTTTTTCTCATTTGAATGTCTCCTATATTATATTAGTAGACTTTTGGAACAAAAGTACATTAATATGTACCATAATAGATTTAAAGAAATATACTTTATTATATTTTTTTATCCTTTTAATAATTAGGTGTTGTAATAATTTTAATATGGACATTATTTTTAATTATAATATGTTCTCACCAACTAATATTTTAAAAAACTTCAAGAAAAATAGATTTTTATCCAATTAATTTATATTTAATTTTATAATCAAAATTAACACTTAAAATTATATATATATATATATAAGTACAGATTAAAAATGTTTTAATCCTCCAAAAATTGATTCAATTTATTTTTAGTTTTCTATTTTTTTCCTTGCCTTTCATCTCCAAATTTGACAAATACCCTTTCTAAATCATTTGTTAAACTCTGCTCTCTTTTTTCTTTTTTTTACTGTTAAGTGTAGATCATCCCAATGAATCAATGACCATATTTCACCTTACAGATCATTCATGTTACTTTTCATGTCCTAATCCGATAATTTTTTATTTTTATTATTAAAAGTAAAAAAATAAAAAATACAAAAGTAAAAGAATTCCTTCACCAGTTACCACTGAAGCATACACGTTCCCTTCTGTCAAGTCTGGTGAGGTGGCGGGTTTGGTGCCAAACACGCTTTCGATGTCCTTTCCTCTCGCAACAAAATTTCAAACACAAGTTGCAACTTTCAAGACAATATTATACGACAAATTGATTAGTTTAGTAAATAGTTGTCCATCAAAATCCAATACGACAACCAGCGTCAACACTCACTTGTCGTAATGATGCCAAACCTAATCGTGACTTTGAAATTGAACTTACACGGCCACTCAATAAACCCTGAAACTTGCAACTTCCTCCACAATCAGATTCTTCATTATCCTTATCACTTCGAAATTGGAATGTGGAAAAGGGTAACCCTGTAATATAATATGGAATAGTGTGCAACTTGGAATCACTGTTTTGTACGTTGTTGAATGTAGTTCATATCTTAGGATATATGGCTCTCAAGAGATTTAGAAGTCATGTGGCTTACACTTAACAGCAATCTGTCTTACAGTTTTCAAATTATAAGGTTGATTTATAAACTATTTATTAAAATAAGGTTGATTTAAAACAATAATCCTCTTTATTGTTGCCGATACTAAGTGACACATATATTTACATCTTTTGTTTCACGTAGTTATTATTTTTTTATTTTATTTTTAACATTAAAGTTTTGTTCCTCCTACTAAATTTTGCATGAAGTTTACATGCAACAGGTAGCAACTTAATTATAACATCTTTAGTTGATGTAATAGGAAAGATATGATGCAATAGGATGCTGCGTCTTTCATGTGAATATCACTTTGTATGAAACATTTTTTTTTGTTTTAAAATATATGGTGCAAGATTTAATAACATTTTTTTTATTTGTCTTCTATTTTAATTATTTTTTAATTATTGATGCATGGAAAACCTAGCTTCTAGAGTTTTTTTTTTTCTTTTCAAAAATGTTGACGCAGTACAGGCTGCGTCTTCCATTAATTCTATTGAAAGAAAATGAAGTTCGGGGCATATCTAGGAAACAATGCATATGGAATTTTTATTTAGATATGTAAAGAAGAAAATGCAAGGAATAAAAATAATTATGTTCTTAATATCAAATACAATTCTAATGAAAACTTTTGAAACAGTGACTTTGAATTCATTAATGAAGTTCGTGTTGGAATGTAAGTGAAATATCATATTGTTGAAATGGATATGTATTTATATAGACACAATTATTTTTATTAATAAATAAATATTTTAGGTAGTATTTAAAAATAAAATCGTAAGGATTTAATTCAAAAATAAACAATATTTAAAAATATAAATATATGTGTAATAATTTTATGCACAACAATTCGGCATCTGCGAAACAATACATTACGATGCATGAGATATCTATCCACTTTTATTTGGATGGGACCAAACTAATACATCCTATAAAATCAGAAAGCTAGTTAACTCACAGTTATAATATTGGTGAAACATATATTACTAGGGACCATTACAAGCTAATGACTAATTTGGTTGGGGAAACTAAAAATTAGGTATATACTCATACCAGTCATGAGATATTTTTAATTTTTTAATAGTTTTTCTTATTTCTATAAATCACAACTAGTGTCTAATGGGGTGACCAGTTCTTATTCCAACAAATAGACACATGGTTTGAGCTATGGGGTATGTTTTTAATGGTTCAATTTATATTTATGAAATAAAGGTTCTTTTGTTGTCACAAAATATTTCTACACTTGATAAATTACTGAGAAACAAATTTAACAAACTATGTTCATGAGATCAGTTAAAAAACAGGCTTTTCTAATCAGAAATTGGTTAGTTTTCTAATCAGAAGTGCAGGATAGAAACTTACCAAATTGTCAGAGAGGTGGTTCAAGAATTGAAAGACGTACGTAGCCTTGGCTGCGTCCACTCTTTCAAAAAATATAAAAAAATAAATAAAAAAACCAAAAGTTTATGCTTCCATCATCCATGCATCAACTAAAACAATTAAAAAAGTAAATAAAATATGCTATTAGCTAGGCCATTAACATTGTTGCGCTCGAACTATAAGATGCATCAACCTATTGAATCAAACTGAAGATGTTACGCAATATGAATTTTATAAGTAATTTTGGGAGTTTATTTTTTATTATTATTAAAAATATCACTTTATTTTTAGTAAAAAAATAAATAAATAAACTTCAAATATATATATATATATATATATTATAAGTTACTGTTGTCTTCTACGTGAACATAGCATGAAATGCAATATTAATTTTAATGTAAAAATATAATAAAAGATGTTGTTAAATCAATTTGAATATCAGTGTTTAGAAATATTTTTTAGAGTTTTTCTATTAAAAGTATTTTATTTTTAATAGATAAATTCTCTAAAGAACTTATTCCTTGTATCCAAATAGACTAAACTAAAATATATGTTTATATAAATAAAAATAACATATATAAAATTATCAAAATATATAATTTTAAACATACATACCAGCATACATTATATAAAATTAAAAATCATAATTTCACAGGACAAATAAAACAGTGAGTAATAATTTCAAGATAGGCCTCGATTATTGACCAAGTAATGAAAAGGATAGTGGAGATTAGGTGCCATATTTGGTGTTGGACGAACCTTACCAGTCTAACTATTTAGGCCAATTAGTCCAAAAAAGCTGAGGCAATTTGTGCTATGTGGGGCCATGAAGTTGATTTTAGGGAATATGAAGGTTTCAAATTTGCTATTGTAAGTGGAGCACTAGTGTTTGGAGGTCGAAATAAAAAAATGGCAGACGCTATTTTCAAGGAATATTCGATGTTCGTTTTTGTGTATAAAGACTTTCGTCATCAGGGGAGCCAAACAGTACGTTGTTAGCGATGTAACTGAGTTTTAGATTAAATAAATTATCCACCTTTCTCTACTTTAGATATGAAGTACTGATTTGAGGTGTGTTTGAAAAAGAATAAGAATTACAAATTAAGAGAGGAATATTGATTTTAAAAGTAAAGTTCAGAAAAATGAAAATCATGGATAAAAGAAATACATATTGTAAATATCTTCCATAGCATTTTTCCTATTAAAGTATAGCAATTATATTGACCGACATTGGTTGCCAGAAGTAATAACTGTTTATGTTTATTAATTAAATTGCTTAAAATTCGAATTTAATATTAAATATGAAATAAATTATGCTAAAAAAATATTTATCTTATATATGTATTTAAAATCTTCGATGAAAATTAATTATTAATTTTAGTGATATTTATAACAATAACATAAATATTAAAAAAAATAATTAATTTTTTTAGAATAGTGAATTTGAGTCTAATTTAATTCTTACGTGGATAAATGATGGATGATTATAATTTGATATCATTTTAGAATAGTAAATTTAAACCTAATTCAACCTTATAAAATCAACTTGTAAAGTGAAAGTTGCTTTTTATTTATAAACTATTTAATTATTCAATATTTAGTTGATGTGGGACTTATATTTTTTTCAATAATTTTTTTTTTTCATTACTGCAATTTATTCACTGGGAGTGATTTGTTTTTGTGTTTTTCTTTGTGTTTAAAGATTTTCGGATATCTTACAAATAAAAAATGTTAATAATATATTTATCAGCAAATTTTTCTAATCAAAGATTTATTATTATGTGAAATTTATCAAAAATAATAATAATAATAAATTGTGACATATATTTTTATTTTTGGTAAAAAATAGAAATAATACATTGAGTGTACGAATAAAAAACAATTGAATCTGAATATATTAGAGTTTGTTTGCTAACAGCGTCTTCTCCTTCGTTTGCAAATTTCCATAGTGATAATCATTTGGATTGAGTAAAAGAAATCATCTGACATTTAAAGTTTTAGATGATTTAATTAGATCAATTAAATTTTATAAAATTAAGAACTAAAATAGTAAAATAAAAAGCTAAATGACTAAAATCATTGATTGAATCATAATAAGTGAATTTTTTAACACTAATCATCACAACAAGAAAATTAAAAATGTAATTCGCTCTAATTTTTTTTTCTTTTTTATTTTTAGAGTCTAATTCAAGAATTACAAGTTTATAATAATTCAAACACACTATTCAATTAAATGAGCTACAATCTTGCATAATTTTTTTAATTTTTTTAAAATAAAATTTAAAGTATATAAAATTGTAATTTGGAAATTTCTGCTCGTTACCACCGTGCTGTATACGCGTTCAAAGCAATAAGCCACCAACCTATAGACTTAGGTATAACTTTTTTGGTTCATTAGAGACTTGCGATATATTGATATGAGTGATGTCACTATGTTTTCGTATTGTTAATTTATCACTTCTTGTACTCCCACTAAATTTGTAATATTAAATCATTTAACATAACTAACATGAAACATCGTATAAAAAACTCCAAGGAATTAATAAAATTCCTCTAAATTATTGTATACGTAATTGAATGTCGTGTACTAGTTAGACTTATATTTTCTAGAACTTATGTTATATAATGACTATATATTTTTTTAGAGCATATAATGACCATAATTGAGATCATATAATCACGATACCAGAAATTTTTTATTTATTTATCTTGAATATTTAAGTTTTAATATGTTCATTAAAATATAAAAAGATTTATAATTATTTTATTTAATAACTAATTTTTGACATGTTTTTTTTTCGAAGATAATTTGTCATCAACTTTTAAAATAAGTATTGTACCCTCCGAACTCCACAACCGAGGTTGACATCGTTAATGATTTTTATTTTTTTTTCATAAACAATTCAACATGAAAAAAAAGATATCTAGATACAGTTGGTGAAAAATAAAAAATAAAAAATATCTTTAACAAGATATGCTTTTCGTAACCAAAAAGAAGTGTTTTTTAACTCGGTGAATATTTTTTTCATAACTTTTGTTTTAAACCTTTCGAAACACGCTGTAACATGTCTGGGATCTCACTATCTCTAGATCTAGATATAGTACAGTACACTATTTCTTGACTCGTTCCACAAAAGAAAAAAGACAATGCTGCTTGACTCTGGTTGATGTATTGACCCTTTGCATATAAGTATTTGCAAGATCTCATTGATTGCAAGAAATCAAGTATCTCTCCTTATTTGATTGCATCAGACAACAGTGACTGAAAATTTCCCCATGGTGTTCACATTTCCAAGGCTTCTATCCATGAATCTCCAACCCTTTTGGGTGCTTCTTGCAATGTGCTTTTGTGCACTTGCAACCATTTCCTTTGCTTCTTCAGCAGCATCACAGAGCCAAGAAGCAAATGCTTTGTTGAAGTGGAAAGCCACCCTTGACAACCAAAGCCAAGCTTTTCTCTCATCATGGACTGGCAATAATCCTTGCAATTGGGTGGGAATTGCATGTGATGGGTCCAATTCTGTTTCCAACATAAGCCTTGCACATGTTGGATTAAGAGGTACGCTTCAAAGTCTCAATTTCTCATTACTTCCAAACATCCACAATCTAAATATGAGTTACAATACCTTGAAAGGAAAACTTCCTCCTCAAATTGGGGACTTGTCCAATCTCAACACTCTTGATTTGTCCACTAATAAACTCTCTGGCAACATTCCCAACACCTTTACTAATCTCTCCAAACTAATGTTTCTGAACCTTAGTTTCAATGGTATTTCCGGTCCTATTCCTAAGGATGTGGGAAAACTGCGTTCTCTTGTCACATTTGATATATTTACCAACAACCTCACTGGACCAATCCCAGATTCCATATGCACCTTGCCCAATTTGGAGTCTATTCACCTCTTTGAAAATCAACTCTCTGGGTCCATTCCTTTCAATATTGGAAACTTGTCAAAGCTCACTATGTTATCTTTGTCCACAAATAAACTCACTGGAAAAATCCCTCCCTCTGTTGGAAATTTAACAAATGCCAAGGTGATATGTTTTATTGGAAATGATCTTAGTGGCGAGATTCCAAAAGAATTGGACAAGCTTACTTCTTTGGAGTGTTTGCAGCTAGCTGATAACAATTTTGAAGGCCAACTACCCCAGAACATTTGCACAGGTGGAAAAATGAAATTCTTCACTGCTGGTAACAACAATTTCACAGGCCCAATTCCAAAGAGTTTGAAGAATTGCTATAGCCTTAAAAGACTCAGGCTTCAGCAGAACCATCTAACTGGAGATATAACAGATTTCTTTGATGTTCTTCCAAACTTGAACTATGCTGATTTGAGTGAAAATAATTTTCATGGTCAACTTTCACCTAAGTGGGGAAAGTTTCTTAGCCTCACAAGCTTCATGATCTCCAACAATAAGTTATCAGGTGTTATCCCACCAGAACTAAGTGGGGCGACCAACTTACAAGTACTACACCTTTCCTCAAACAATCTTACAGGAAACATTCCACGAGATTTAGGTAAATTGGTCTCCTTGTTTGATCTCTCAATCAACAAGAATAATCTCACTGGAAATGTTCCCATAGAAATAGCATCATTGCAGGAACTTAAATATTTGGAGCTTGGGTCAAATGATTTGACTGGCTTGATCCCAGCACAACTTGGAGATTTGTCCAATTTATTGATCATGGATCTGAGCCAGAATAAATTTGAGGGGCATATTCCTTTTGAGCTAAGTCAATTGCAATATCTTACAAGTCTTGATCTCAGTGGCAATCTTTTGAGTGGAACAATACCACCAGTTCTTGGAGGAATGAAAGGCTTAGAAACATTGAATCTCTCGCACAATAGTCTTTCAGGTCGTCTCTCTAGTTTTGATGGTATGATAAGTTTGACATCTGTTAATATATCATACAACCAACTTGAGGGTCCCCTTCCAAACATTCCAGCCTTTCAAAATGTTACCATTGAAGCATTGAGAAATAATAAAGGCTTGTGCGGCAATGTCACTGGCTTGGAGCCTTGCTCAAGTGGAAAATCTCCTAATCATAATATGACAAAGAAAGTCATAACAATAGTTTTACCACTTACTGTGGTCACACTCATATTGGCATTTTTTGCTTTAGGAGTCGTATATGGTTTATGCAAAACTTCAAAGGAAAAACAAGTCCAACCTAGACATTCACAAACTCCAAACATATTTGCAATATGGAGTTTTGGTGGCAAAATGGTATTTGAGAATATTATTGAAGCCACCGAACATTTTGATAGCAAATATCTCATTGGGGTTGGAGGGCAAGGATGTGTTTACAAAGCAACGTTGCCTACAGGTCAAGTTGTTGCCGTGAAGAAACTCCATTCTTTTCCAAATGGGGAAATGCTCAATTTGAAAGCTTTCACAAGTGAGATCCAAGCTTTGACAGAAATTAGACATCGTAATATCATGAAGTTATATGGATTTTGTTCACACTCACAAATCTCATTTTTAGTGTGTGAATTATTGGAGAAGGGCGATGTCAAGAAGATTTTGAAGGATGATGAACAAGCAATTGCATTTGATTGGACTAAAAGGGTGAATGTTGTTAAAGATGTTGCAAGTGCTTTATGCTATATGCATCACGATTGCACACCTCCAATTGTTCATCGTGATATATCAAGCAAGAATGTTCTTTTGGATTCAGACTATGTAGCTCATGTCTCAGACTTTGGAACAGCCAAGTTTCTTAATCCTAATTCATCCAACTGGACCTCATTTGTCGGGACCTTCGGATATGCTCCTCCAGGTTCATTTCCTTTATTTAACTAATCAAGAATATAACTTTATTTTTTAAATTGTCTTTTTTATAAAAAAGAAACACTAACAACACATTTTTTAAAATACAATCTCAATTATCGACTCAAATTTATTAAAAATTACAAAATTGTGTGGAACTTACCACTTATTTAATGAAGTTTCTTTTCTTATTTTATAGTTTTTGATAAATTGTGCATCAAATAATCTATTACTAGAACGTTTGGTTACAATTATATATACTTCGCAACAACATAAGTCTCATCCTTGTCACTAAAAATCATATTATATGCATATGATAACATTTTTCATTTCTTACAGAACTTGCATACACAATGGAGGTGAATGAAAAATGTGATGTGTATAGTTTTGGAGTGCTAGCATGGGAGATACTTTATGGAAGGCACCCTGGTGATGATATATCTAATTTTGTATCATCTTCGATGGGTGGCATGGCCTCAACACTTGATCACATGACATTGATGGATAAGTTGGACGAGCGTCTCCCTCATCCAACAAGCCCTATTGTTAAAGAAGTGATATCAATTGCAAAGGTAGCAATTTCTTGCTTGGCTGAAAACCCGCGATCTCGTCCTAGCATGGAGCAAGTTACCAAAGAGCTTGCAATGGCGAACTCATCTTCAATGCCACGTAAACACCCTGAGTTGAAGGACTAAATTAAATACTAAACATATATGTTCGAGTTCTACTTGTTTTATATTTTATCATATTTTATAATAATGTTTTTTGTGCTTTCATATGTAGATATAGAACTTGAGAGTTCTAAGCTTTGGTTGTTCTCCTATGCTGTTTAAATTAAGAAAGGAAATAAAGATAACGTTTGCATGGTGTTATTTTGGCTCTAGAAAATATAACTTGCTGTGTGAGAAAGGGCTATCCATTTGACTCTTGATTAAATCTTAGATTTATTATATACTAGAAGGGTTTTCTATATGAGAGGGTATTTTTTTTAATCGATTACCGAAATAGGTAGACTTTAAAATTTTATCTAAAGTATGAATGAGAAACCCTATTTATAAATGAAAGTCGTAATTATTTTTTTGACTTTAGAAATATATATTTCTGTTTTTCTTCTTCATAAAAGTAGTAAATGTAATTAATTATGATATATATTTTTTGTATATTTTTTTTATCTTTCTATACTACAAGTCATATAATTGGGCATATTTTTTATTTAATTTTTAAATTGTTTTTATTGAGTGAGATCAAGTTATTCCAAAAATATAGTTACTTCACCAATAACTTAAAATGTGTATTGTATTTCAATAATTCAACCAATTTTACATAAATTTAAATTTAACATTTAAATTGTATAAATTCAATATTTATATAGTGAGTTATTGAATGAAGTAATTTATATATATGAATGACAATTATTCAAGTAACTCGATTTTCCTCCTTTTCAATATATGAATTTTTAATTTTTTATACAAGTTGTGCAATATGACAGTTTATCGCTCCACCTTTTATTTATTCTAATTGAACAAGGAAAATTTTTTATAATTATTTTTTAACTCCCGTCACATTATTCAGATTACTAAACTAAGGCAGCCCGGTGGCTTTAATTTGTTGACTTGAAATTCATGGACAACGTACATGCTATATAAATATGTATTTTAACCTATTATTTTATATTATTACTAAAATTTCACCACATAATTAAGGCCACTTGTCACCCATGTTTACTTGTATTCCGTGGAATAATAACATGCAATGAATACACGGTAAATTAAATAATTTGACAAAAGCACATGTGCTCTATCTCTATATATATATTGTCATCATGACGGTTATTTTATATATTAATTTAAAGAAAAGTATCATTCAATAGTATCGTGGATGGTGTGCAAGATTTCGTCAGGTTTGAATATCGTGTGTTTTGGAACAAGATCTAATGAATACACTCGGTAACATAAATAATATGATTCAAAGCACATACTTTCATGATCAATTAAAACAGGAAAGGGTTGCTAATAACGTATTATTAGAGCAATTAAAACAAATAAAGTATATGTATTTTCGTCGTGTA